>PVKS010020454.1:0-36788 GCA_004027875.1 Aplodontia rufa | reverse complement strand
GACTCCTAGCCCCTCTCCTCTGTCAACACTGACACGAGCACAGGCTGTCCTGACTCCTATCACCTCTCCACTGTCAGCACTGACAGGGGCAGAGGCTGCCCTTACTCCTAGGTCCTATCCACACTCAACACTGACACGGGCAGAGGCTGCCCTGACGCCTAGCCCCTCTTTTCTGTCAGAACTGACATGGCCAGAGACTGTCCTGACTCCTAACCTCTCTCCACTGTCAGCTCTGACATGGGCAGTTGCCGTCCTGACTCCTAGCCCCTCTCCACTGTCAGCAGTGACATGGGCAATGGCTGCCGTGACTCTGAGCCCCTGTCCTCTGTCAGCACTGACATGGGCAGAGGCTGCCCTGAATCCTAGCCCTTCTCCACTGTCAGCACTGACATGGGCAGAGGCTGCCCTTACTCCTAGGTCCTCTACCTCTCAACACTGACACAGGCAGAGGCTGCCCTGACTTCTAGCCCCTCTCCTCTGTCAGCACTGACATGGGCAGAGGCTGCCCTTACTCCTAGGTCCTCTACCTCTCAACACTGACACAGGCAGAGGCTGCCCTGACTCCTAGCCCCTCTCCTCTGTCAGCACTGACACGGGCAGAGGCTGTCCTGACTCCTAGCCCCTCTCCACTGTCAGCACTGACATGGGCAGAGGCTGCCCTGACTCCTAGCCCCTCTCCGCTGTCAGCACTGACATGGGCAGAGGCTGCCCTGACTCCTAGCCCCTCTCCTATGTCAACACTGACATGGGGAGAGGCTTTTTTGACACCTAGCCCAATTTACAGGATGGATTGATGCTTTCCTGGTAGAACAGAAAAGTCTACCAAAGCAACTAAAGCTATGTTTCAGGAAATCAATCCATGAATTGCCCTCCCTTTATCCATCCAGAGTCACAATGGTCCCGCCTTCATTTCTGAAATTACGAAACAATTGACTAAGGCTTGGGTATTAAATATTATCTCAACTCATCACACAGACTTCGTTCATCAGACAAAATGGATAGGGCTAATTATTCATTAAAATTTCATTTTAAAAATCATGTCAGGAGACAGCTCTACCTTGGAAAAAGTGCTTCCCATTGCTCTACTTCAAATAAGAGCAGCTCCTTCCTCATCCCTAGGCTTGAGTCCACATGAGGCTTTTTATGGATGCCCTTTTCTATGAACAGACTAACTCCAAGAAATTACTAACTCCAAATTATTTTCCTAGCCAAGCCCAAAAAGAGATTTTTTTCCAAGGACAGAAAGGTTAAGATTTGGACTGAAACCCTCATATAGCCTAGCAGCTGGGCTAGGACTGGTAAACGTAGGACCTGGGGTGATCAGCTATGAAGGACCATCAATATAACTTTGTGATTTCCTTTTACTAAAATCATATAGCTCTTCTTGAGGCTTGTTGGGGTGTAGCCTTCACCCGTATTTCAACATCTGCCCTAGGGTGATCTTGTTATTACTCTAGGTGGGGGACATACAGCTGGCTTCTAGAACCACTCCGTCCAAGAAAGGCAACATAAAAGAAAAAAGAAAAGGAAGAAAACCACAGTATTCAAATGTCTGTCAGTCAGGTTAGACAGGAGTGATCTGGATCGAGTGATCCGCAACCGACACAGCTTGCACTGCACACATTTCAGGGAAGACAATGCCACTCAGGTACCATGGCACGCAATGGTGCCAAGGAGGAAGAAGGGCATCACGGGGGGGGCCTTGGTCTATGTGGACAGTTTTAGGCACGTGATTTATAATACTTTGTGGATATCTAACAGGTTAATAAAATATATATTATATAAATATATCTCCTACTGTACACGCTGCCCTCCTATGCAACCTCTGTGTTGCCAGGCCCCAAACTCAACCAAAAGAGAGCCTGGCTGAAGCACAGCACCCGGTTCTCCCTCCTCCAGCCCACACTGTCACCTCCATCTGGAGCAGCAGGGAGGGGTGAGAGAAGTGCCCCGAAGTCCCAAGAGAACTACGGTCAAGAGGCTCTGCAGGCTAGTCACTCAGGGGTGCCCAATTGGTGCGCGATCAAAGGGTGTGGAGTTCTGAGTTCTTAAAAACTCCTAAGAAGCTAAAATACAAGAAAACACATCAAAATGCACAAAATTAAAAAGCCCCATTCTTCTTTTGGTTCTATGGTCACAGGTTGCTGGCGCCAGGCTGGACAGATGACTTCTGGGAGCTCCTGCACAGCCCGCTTTTCCCGTCCTATTACTGAGATCATCACATGCGGAGAAGGCTTGGGGGCAGGGGAAGGTCTCTTCTCAGAGGGACCTGAGCGCAGCTAAGAAAGGAGGCCCCCAAGTGTCCCCAGACTCATAATAGGGGGATCTTTGGGACACAAGTGGTATCATCAGTCTAGACAGACATGGACAGTATGGAGGCAGTTGCAGAAGTCACTTCGATAGACCAGGGCAAATCTTCTCCTGTGAAGGTCGAGGGGCATCAACCGCATAATTCCCTTACCAAGCTATCTGAGAAAACTTGAATGTCAGCATCCTTGTCACCGGATTATCTCGGTTGACCTCAGGCAACAAAAAGACGTAGAATTATAACAGTACCTTTCTGCCACATCACTTAGGAAAGCAGTCCCTTCCCATGGCCTGCCCACTGTCTGGGGTGCTCAGGAGAGAGAGCACAGGATGAGACTGCGGCACCTGCTCACAGACACTAGCTCATTGGTGGCCCTGGAGTGTCCCTAGCTTCTAAGGATACACTGGCCCAGACAAGTCAATTGGATCCTCAGAATGGGCTGGGAGTGGGCAGCCAGAAGAGGAGGGCTTTCCCTGGAGTGACCCAAGCCTTTGGTGTACCTGTCAGCACTTCTTGGCAGCAGACTTGTCCTGGGACAGCAGCAACAGCAGGCAAGTCCAGGGGATGCCCCAAGGAAAGCAGTGTCTCGGGCAAGGAGTGCCTTTGTGGAGCAGGGCCCTTAAGAGGACACAGTCTTGCCTTGGCCTTCCAGATCTCTGACCTCCCACTCCACAGTGCCTCCAGCCCAGTCTCCTGACTCCTGAGCCTCGTTGCACGATGTTGAAGGGTCCCTGAGACACTGGTGTGACCTGGAGGCTGTAATTTGTGGCATCTGCCTGAAGCCCTGGCCTTGTTTGTGGGCTCAACATCAGAAGAGTTAGAGGCCAGGGTTCATCCCTGGCTCCTGCCGTAGGGCCAGGTTCCTCTTCCTGACTAGTCCTTGCCTAGCTGATTTATACCCATGATGGATCAGCGATGCCAGGCGAGCCCCAAACCCGCTCTCAGAGGCCAAGTGAGGTACGGAGTGGGCAGGCCTGGGCTGCTGGCACAGGCGGCGCTGTGCTCCCCGACTCAGAAAAACTTGCTCAAGAGCCAGGCATAGGAAACCAGAGCAAGGAGGATGGCGAAAGCACCCCTGAAACAAGCAACTGAAGACATAAGAGTTATGCTTTCTGTGTTTTTTTTTTTTTTTGGACAGTACTGAGGATTGAACTCAGGGCCTCACACAAGCTCAGCAAGTGCTCCTTCACTGAGCTACATCGCCAGCCCTTTTTATTTTTGATGGGGCATTGAAAAGTTGCCCAGGCTGGACTTGAATTTGTGATTCTCCCTCCTCAGGCTTCCAAGAGCTAGGATTTTGGACATTCAACACCATGCCTGTCTTTATTCTGGACATTTCTAAACATGACAAATGTTTACAGAACCAAACTCACTGAACCTCCAAATCTGCTGCAGACAACAAATGGGATTTTCTGTCAGTTGAGAAAGACTAGAAATGCTGAGTGCATTAGAACCACAAAGATGCTTTTCATGTCAGAACGGAGGCTGCAGAGATGGAGAACGCCATCCCCTCCTGTCTCATGGCGAATACCAATCCTGTCCTGCAGGGGGCACTCCATGGTGATCCCAGCTCTGGACAGCAAGCTCCAGCCCCAGGAGAAGCCCTGGGCAGGAGGGCCCTCTGGACCAGCTCAGCTTGGGTAGCTGCATAGGGGTGGTGGTACTTACATGTAGGTACCTAAAGTCTCACGAGACTGAGAAATCCCACCATAGCTGCTGAGAATCAGGAAGACCCTAAGAGCAGGACTGAGGGGACCAGGCAGCTTAGCAGCTTCCCTTGGTGACTTGTATTATGAAGGCTACACCCCAACAGAGGCTCAGGATCTAATGGCCAGCAATACCAAGCTCCTCTGATGATCACTCACCCTGGGTAATCCTCCTTGCTAAATTGAGTCATATGAATTCTGAATTTTTCCCAGCAACAAGTGATCATAAAACTATAACAATTTTCTAATGGGGAAGGAGTCATGTAAATTTTAGTAGTTATTTTATCTTTATAAAAGACCAATCCAATACATGGAGTATATTGTGGATAACAGCTACGATTTAGCTCTAGTGACAAGCAATCGTCCATGGAAACTACTAAAAAACCACATTGAGCAACACACTGAACTTTCCCATCATACTTTAAACTGTCAGCTTAATACCACTGAACAGATCCTATAAATCAAAGCAAATTCAAGCAAAATAGAAAACTACAAATAAAATTCTATTACCAAGGGGCTTGGAGCGGTGGCTCGGCAGTTACGGCACTTGCCTAGCATGTGCAAGTGCACAGGTTCAAACCCCAGCACCCATGTACACAACTAAGTGTCAGAGCAACAAAAGCCATGTGAAAAACTAAATAAAAAAATTGATTCTCTCTCTGTCTCTCTCTCTCACTATCCTTCTCTCTTTAAAAAAAAAAAAAATCTATTACCAAGAGTCCAGTCCTCAGGGGTCACTGTCTCCAGTTCTATAGGAAAAAACAAGAAAAAGACTATATACTTAGTTAGTAGCAAAGGATGACAATGCATTTCAGTGTAAGAACTGTCTTAGAGGATAAAAGCCAATTTGTCCTGCTGGGCAGCCAAGCTTAGCGTGATTGAAGCACAGTTGCCATTTCGTCAAGCTCAGTGGCACTCAGTCTGGTCAGCTTCCAGGGCATCCAGGACAGGGTTATTGTCCTTCCGATCTTTCTTTTGGATGGTCAGCTTAAGGGGTGCAGTGGGGTCTGGAGTGCATTCCTAGTCAGCCGCTATGGGCTTGAGCCTGGTATAATGAATCTAGGGGCCTAGTTCTGCAACTTTTATTGCAGTAGGGGTGGACAAAATGACAGTGAAAGGGCCCCTCCAAAGAGCTTTTAAGAGCTGGACATTTCATTCCTTATCCCAGACTAAATCTCCCGATTTAAAAAACTGCATGTCTATAACCAAACTCACTGCAACATTTCTCTGACCCATCATTCACCTCTGTCTGTCCCCTAACATTCCCTCTTCAAGGACTTTGGGTCCCTAAATTCTTTTAGGTTATTTGGCATCTACTCATTCTGGCTGCTTCCTGCGGAGAGGGGGCAAATTTGGGGAAATTGACCCAAAAGTCCTTGTTCTCCATCCAGTGGAGCATGGAGTAAGGGCATTTATTATCAGGGCAGTCCAGAGGTCCACACCAACATGGTTCACAGATGACTGGATGAGGTGTACATAGGCCAGCGTTCATTCTAAGACAACAATAAATGATTCCATCCACTTTGTAAGATTATGTTGAATAAAAAAAGAACTATGCCCAATGAAACATGGATTCATATTATTTTGATGGAATAAAGGTTTGTTTTGCAAAGTTTGATATAACTTTTTGGAGAATTATCACATCATTGGAATGAAATGGAGACAAACTGATCTCAGCCAGTGCTAAAAGATAGCAGAAACAGAAAGTGACTAAAAGGGTAATAAGAAGATATTTGTTACACTCTAATCATAATTCCCTTTGTCTATAAATTTTTGCTATTTTGCTAAAGACCTATTTAATTTTAGTTTTATAGTTGGAAATTGCTAGACACACTTAAGTCAAAGAAATATTAGAAATTCATTTGTTAATATTCCAATTATTACAAACCATTTGACCCTTTCAACTGGACACTGAAGATATTTACAGATCAACTTAGATAATATCTAAAATTTGCTTTTTAAATAATCCAGCATGGAGGAATTGAGAGGATTAGAGATGAAGTAAAATTAAACTTGTATTCATAAATATAGAAACTGGGAATCAGTACATATGTGCCTTTAAATTCTTTTATCTCATGTGCTTGTTATCCATAAAGCAGTGCTCTTTATGTGCCCCTGTAACACCTTATAGCATTTATTTAAACTACCCACTACAGATCAAATGTGTCCCCCTCAAATTCACTTATTGCAACCTGATCTCCATTGTGATGGTATTTGAAGGTGGGATCTTTGAGAGATAATTAGGGCATGAGTGTAGAGTCTTGCTCATGGGATTAGTGCCCTTATAAATGCCCCAGAGAGCTACTTTTATAAGAAAAAAAATTTAACTGTATTGAGGATTGAACCCAGAGCCTAACACACACTAGGCAAATGTTCTACCACTGAGCCACACCTACAGCCACAGCCCTTATACTTTGTTTTTCTTTGGTTATATCTATGAAATAAGAAATTTGCCCTCATCAGTCACCAGTTCTATTGGAGCCTTGACAGTTTTATTGTTTTTAAACAAAAAAAAAAAAAAGTAAACAAGGCAGCAAAGCATTATTTTTTTTAACAATTAGCACAAAAAAAAAAACAGCTTTATTGGCTGGTCTCCAAAAATCATAAAGATGGTAACTCGTTAAAGCTTTAAATATGATCCACATGCCCTTGTGAGTGGAAGCCAGTTAAGGTTTTAGAAACATTAGCATAGTTGTTAGAAACAGGCACAACATTTAGTTTTTCCATAAGTCATAGGTGTCCCTTGAGCTATGGTTAAGATTTAGGGACAATATTGGGGTTAGATAATCATGCCAGCAAACATAGAAACACAGATCAAGCCAGGAAGATTGACTCAGAAAAATACTGTGTCTCTGACAGTCTTTTGTGAAAGCCATTAGTCACTCCTATCTAAGAACATTTTCTTTATAGTTCTCAGCTTTACTTTTGGTAATGTTGGCACAAGCACACATTTTAAGATGTTCTAAAGTACCACTGTCTTTTACTTTAAATGTCTATGTGTGGCTGTGCCTTAGTTATACTCTCCTGCAGGTGTTCAAGACCAAACTGACCTTGTTCCCATTTATTATTAAAGAGTCTGCCGAAATTTTTTAGTCTGTCGGGGGGGGGGGGACCTCATGAGAAGGTTTTTAGTTCCCCTTGCTTTCCTCAATCAATGCCATCTGCAGGATAGGTCAAGGTCCAGCTGACCATATGTGGCTTCTCTGGGAAGCATCAGAGATGTCTCCCATTTTTAATAACCCTCCTTCTGTAGTGTGCACTGGCCAATCTTTTCTGTTCTCTAGAGTCTCCTGGCCTCCCTGGTTGGGAAGTCATGCCACCCAGACTGGCAAAGTCCTTAGAAAATCCCCATTGTTTCCCAAGTCCTGGCTGACCTTAAAGGGTGATTGCCAAAATATTGACCCTTCTTTGACTTTTTTATTTTTTTAACTTCAGTTTTTATGTTTTGGTTTTAAACATCCAACAGGCCAATTTACCAGTCCTAAAGTAGGAGTACTAGGTTTTAACTCCAATGTTTATAATTTCATAGTTATTTACCCTTTTAATTTAATTTGGGGTTAATATTAGTGCTGAAAGTTAACTTTTTTTTTAAGAGAGAGAGAGGGACAGTGAGAGAGAGAGAATCAATTTAATTTAGTTTTTCATATGGTTTTCATTGCTCCGACACTTAGTTGTGTATATGGTGATGGGGTTTGAACCCAGGTATTCACACATGCCAGGCAAATGCTGTAACCACTGAGCCACCACTCCAGTCCCTAGAGGTTAACCTTATATCCTGTTTGTCCTATACATGAAATTTTATCGCCTCAAATTAGCTCAGGTTATTATTATAAAAGGTATACTTCTATAAAGCACCCAGACAATAGTGGTTACATTTTACAAGGAAAATACAGAATGGAATTAACAAGGAGTAAAAATATATTTAGTTTGTATAATAGCCCTGAGTCAGGGGAAACAATTTCCCTAATCTCAAATCTTTATTTAGTTATATTATTGCCCTCATTTATTTTTAAATCATAGAAATCTCTATAACAAGAACTTATCCTTTTTTTTTGAGAGAGAGAGAGAGAGTGAGAGAGGAACAAAGAGAGAAAGAATCAATTTTATTTAGTTTTCCATGTGGCTTTCATTGCTCCAACACTTCATTGTGTACGTGGTGCTGGGGTTTGAACTTGCATCCTTGCACTGCTGAGCCACCACTCCAACCCTGTTGGGGTCTAGCCTTCACCCCCATTTCATCAGCTGCCCTAGAGTGATCTTATTACTATTTCCATAAGTTCCTTCAGGAAAGGCTGCTAGGTCCTGCTTTGTTAAGCTTCCTAATTGTTATGCAAAATAAAGATTAGGGTGGGTTCGAATGTGCTAACCACAGGCTGTTCCCCAGTTGTTTATCTGTATTCAAAATCTGCATAACCCTTGGCAACTCCCTTAGAAGGATTATTGATTCCTTGGCTTCTCCCCTCCCTATAAAAACCTGTGTGCCTGGATAATAAAAGGGATTCTGAGATGCCATCAGCTGTGTGTGGTTGCCTCGTTTCCCCAGCTGGGAGGGAAGGGGTCCCCGGACAAGGGGGACCCAGATTCCAGCCATCCTGATCGGCTCCCAGGGACAATCCAGCTGGTCCGGATTGTCCCGCCTGCCCTCAGGGACAGAAGCCTGAGGTGGAGAGGACAAATGATGCTCCCACACAACCCCAAGAACTTACCCTTTGAACCTGACTCTAAATAAGTTTCATTTTAGCCTACTTCTGAATCATCCTAACATGGAATAAGGTGGGAGACTTGAGTCTTAACTCAGGCAATTATGGGCTTTTCACAAAATCTTAGGTAAAGCATTTTTTCCTCTGGAGCTGATTCTTGTCTCTTTAAAATATCATTTTATCAGTTAACACAATACAACATTACATCTGAAATGTGAATCAAACAAAGTCTAAGAGTGCTCTTAAACAAATTAGAGTCTCCCTGTTACCTTTCTTTTTTTCCCCAGGGCTGAGGATTGAACTCAGGGCCTTGCACGTGCTAGGCAAGTGCTCTGCCACTGAGCTAAATCCTCAACCCCTCTCCCTGTTACCTTTTAAAAACACATTTAGACTTCCATTTTAGTGTAAAGAGTAAGATAAAATTTTATATGTAACTTAATGATAACAGGTTACCTTTAGTGACAAAACTTTTAGTAATATGGCCATGTGTAAGTTAATAATTTTATTTATTTATTTATTTATTTATTTATTTTAAAGAGAGAGAGAATCAATATTTTCATGTGGCTTTCGTTGCTCCGACACTTCGTTGTGTATGGGTGCTGGAGTTTGAACCTGCATCCTCACACGTGCCAGGCAAGCACTGTAACCACTGAGCAACCACACTAGCCCCTAAATTAATAATTTTAAAAGCACCTTTACTCTCACCAATTTAGATTAGCCTTTTTGTTAAAGTTTATTTAAGTCACATGAACTAAAAGGCATTTGTATCTATTTATTAAATTTGTGAGTACTCATCTATAAGACAAATGTGTACACAACATAAAACAACTTTTGTAGCTTCTTAACAGGTCTTAGATCTTCACTGGTAGGAGATAATAGCTACAGATGTTTTTATAGTCGCTATTAGACTTAACCCTTTTGAAATTAAAATAGAACCTATCAAAGATTTTTATATCATGACTTAAACCTCATGGAACCACAAGCTAGGACTCATTTGGACTTTGTAGCACAAAGTTGTGGTGCCACAAATAACTTTATAGTCATTTCTACTTCAAATAACTTTATAGTCATTTCTACTTGTACTCAAAAATTTAAAACATCATTTCCCTCCTTCTGGGGTTTTTTTTGACACCAATGGTCCCCACTTTGGGAGCCCCTGATACTGATGGCCATTCCATACCAAAGGTTGGCCATTTTAATTCACAGGAAGCATGGAACTTCTACTGGGTGGGCTTTTATCCCATAGGCACCATTAAAAGCTTTCTTAAAGTTTTTAACATGTACTCTAAAGGAGTGAGTTTACACTCTGTTCCTCCCACCTTCTATTCTGCATTGGTGGTGTTCACTTTTACATACCTTTATACAGATTTGGTCAGAACAAAATTTCTATACCATCCCAATTCCAAAATTCCAAAACCAATGGAGTCACAGAGACGACTTTGGCGATTCCCCGGGCCCTTTTCAGCTCCAATTCCTCTTGGAAATTACTCAGGGACCCTCAGAGGTTGATCAAGCCTCTCTTCTACCTGCTTAGTCAGGTAGGCTACCATTAATAGACCTAGGCCCTTACCTGTTCAGCTGGGAGGTGCTCCTAGTTCCCTATTCCTGGTTCCTATACTTTGCGGGTTCTGTTGAGCTTCAGGAAACTAAAACAGTTGCTTCCCCTACAGGCAAAGTTGCCCGTGGTGCACTAAGAGGAAGTTTCATCCTTCAGCATCCTGGAGAGGCTAGAGCCCAGATACAAGAGAGGCAGAAAAGCCATGTTCACCTCCACAGTCCCATTTGGGTGCCAAGATGAAATGGGACAAAGGAGGCTCAGACACTGAAGAAGTGTTTAGGAAAACAGATTTAATGAATGCTGCAGCATGGACCAGGGGCATAACACTGCTCTCCTGGAGCAGAAAATTTTGCAATATATACCTTCAGGAGGTTGTAATTGATTACATATGGAGACTACAAAGACAAGGAGCACATACATCTGCAAGACAGCCTCTATCAATAGCTTCCCAGTGGGCCTGGAGCGGTGGCTCGGCTAACCGGCACTAGCTAGCTTGCACAAGTCCATGGGTTCAAATCCCAGCACCCAGGTAAACAAATTAGTGTTACAGCAATGAAAGCGATGTGAAAAACCCAATAAAAAATTGATTCTCGGGGCTGGAGCGGTGGCTCAGTGGTTACAGAGCTTGCCTGGCATGCGTGAATATACAGGTACAAACCCCAGCACCTATGTATGCATCTAAGGGTCAGAGCAACAAAAGCCATGTGAAAAACTCAATAAAAATTGATTCTCTCTCCCTCTCTCTCTCTCTCTCACTGTCCTTACTTAAAAAAAAAAAAAAAGCTCCCCAGGGAAGGGTGAGAAAGGCAAGGGTTAAAGGGTCTCCACTTAGGCTCTTGCTCTGCCAGAGCTCAGGTGGGAGAAATGGGAAATACAAATAAAAGATTCCTTAGCCCTTAACCAGGTGCAATCATTCAAGTCCCTGCCAACAACTCTAGGTCACTTTGGTTGGATTCCTAACCGTACATTCTTACAGATTTTCTGGTTAGGAGGCATCATCCTTAACTCCCTGAGTTTCAGGATCCGGTCTATGTGAGGGTTACAAAAGTCATCCCCTTCAAGGTGACTTGAATTTCTCTTATGGACATTATTTTGGACCTGCATCTCTCCTGAGATAACAGGTAGTTTGCTGAGGAATGTGACACAGCCTGTCCATTTAGGCAGGCACAGGCAAATTGCTTCTTGGGAAAGAGCTCCTGTGGGGTCAGCACAGTGGGCCCTGTTACAACATCATTCTCTTAACCTCATGTGCGCACCACTCACATCTGTCTGTGCCCTGACAACAGGAGGCAGAAGAGAACCAGAGAGACAGCAGTACAAGGAGCCCACCAGCGTTGTGGAGGGATTAGAAGCACAGGTGTCTCCACTTCTAGAACCTTCTAAAAGCCCCAACCCAGCAGAGCTTGCCAGTGTGTCCATGTGTCAGAGGTAAAAGGAATCATATTGCTTATCCCTAAACTAGTGCCCACATGCTTCCTGTAAGAGGGGTTGCTGTGACCCAGGGTGCCACTCACACTTTTTCTGTTGGGGAGGACACCCACGCTCTGCCTCAGCAGGTTGGCCTGCAGCCTGCTCAGCCCCAAGGAACAATGCAGAGAAACTGGGAGCCAGCCAGCATCAGCTGCCACAGAGGCTCAGATCTGCCTGGTAAGGCCCACCCTCTCAAGCCACATCAGTCAACAGTCACCACAACAAGAACCCACACGGAAGCCAAAGGAAGACCCAACACCAGAAACCACCTGAGCAGCAGGCACAGAGGTGCATGCCTGTCATCCCAGCAACTCAGGCAGCTGAGGCTGGAGGTTTGCAAGTTCAAGGCCAGCCTAGGCTATTTAACAAGACCCAGAGCAACTTAGCAAGACCCTGTCTCAAAATAAAAATGGCTAGGGCTGGGGATGTGGCTCAGCATCAAAGCACCCATGGGTTCAAACCCAGGACCCAAGTGGAGCGGGGCTGGATGGGGGGATCACAGGAGAACCCCTGCCTCCATAAGTCAACCCAACCCCTTCAGTTTGCTCAACCTCTATCTACAACTCCTCAGCCCCCAGAGGGCAAAAGAGCCACACCTCCAGCTTCTCCTGTTCTTTGGTCAAGAACAAAATGATCTTTTTTTTTTTTTTCCAGGTCTGAGAACCGAATTTGGGGCCTTTCGCGTGCTAGGCAAGTGCTCTGCCACTGAGCTAAATCCCCAACCCCAAGAACAAAATGATCTTGCTGCTTGACCAGTGCTTAAATTTGATTATTGACCCTATGATTCTAAGATGAAAACAGAACCCAGTTTGGATTAAAATTTGATAACATATGCAAAGACCAATCCTCAGTAAAGGAGGGAGCCACCAGCATCCAAGATTAAAGGAGGGAAGCGTGTCTCACTGTTGCCCAGATGTTTGCTGCTGGGCACAAAGCCTGGAACCACAGAGGGACAAGAAGCCAAGGAGGTGTATCATGTGGCCAAGACTATGATGAGGCCAGAGCTGGGTCTAATCAGTGCAGACGGCCAGTAGGGAAAGAAAGGTGTGCGGGATAGAACTGATTAAGTGTTCAAGTCCCAACTCCTGGTACCTGTGAATGCACCCTTATTTTGAAATAGGTTCTTTCACATGCCTTAGTTTAGACTTGCTCACACTGCAGTGGAACAGGCTCTTATTCAGTGATGGGCATCTTTTTAAGAAGAGGAAGCATATATAAACAGGGAGACTGCCGTGAGAAGACAGAGGTGGACATCAAGGAAGGTTTCCACAATCCAAGTGCACTGTGTACAGGGAAAGGTATGGAAGTGATTCTGTCTTCTCTAAGGAGGACTCTACCCTGCCGAAACCTTGATATGACATTTCTCAGAGGAAGATTCCTTTATTTAGGGCCCATTAGGTGGTCATTGGAATGGAAGGCCTAGGAGAACTAAGGAAGCATGGAGGGTTGGGTGATAGGAGGAATGACAGGATGATGATGAAAAAAGGGCAAAATAGAAGATGGGAGCATGATGGGAAGATCATGGGAGGAGGATGGAAGGATGATGAGAAGATGATGGAATGGATGATGGCAGATAATGGGATGGATGTTAGGAATGATGGGATGATGATGGGATTTATGATGGGATGGATGTTGGGAATGATGGGATGATGGTGGGAACATGAGGAAATTAATTATGGAAGGGGGGATGGGAACATTATAGGATAGATGACTAAGCCTTACCCAGGTGGCAGCAAGGCTGGGGTCAAGCTGTTAAAAGGTTTTGGGCCTTGAAAGGGGCACAGATCATTGAACTCAGTGAATTTTTTTAGTTTCAGTTGAACTCACATAAAGTAAAATTAACTATTTTAAAATGATCAGTTCATCATCTTTAAATCTCTCCACCATCCCTTTTCTGACATTCTATCGCCCTAAAATGAAGCCCATGCCCATGAATAATACCCCACTTCTCCACAGCACTGAACCCAGTTTCCTGTCTCTGCACTCTCCTGTCCTGGACCTCCCATGAGCAGTCCCCCATCCCCCAACCAGCTCTGCACCCAGGAGTCCACCTCCTATCTCTGCCCTCTCCTATCCTGCATGTTTCCTGTCACTGGAGTCACACTGTGGCCTTTTTTTTTTTTTTTTTAAGAGAGAGGGACAGTGAGAGAGAGAGAAAGAGAGAATTAATTTTATTTAATTTTTCATGCGGCTTTCATTGCTCTGACACTTGGTTGTGTACGTGGTGCTGGGGTTTGAACCTGTGTCCTTGCACAGGCAAGCACCATAACTGCTGAGCCACTGTTCCAGCTACCACACTGTGGCCTTGTGTGTCTGGGTCTCAGTGAGCATGAGGTCCTTGATGTCCATCCACACTGCAGTGTGTCACCTGCTCCTGTCCATGGCCGAGTGACATTTCAGTGAGTGCGTGTGAACACCAACATGCAAGTTTTTCTTGGAGTAAGCGTTCCATTCCTTGGGGATCCCCACAGCTGCTGCGTGATGTTGCGTCTGCCTTTCTGAAAACCCCAGGTTGTTTTCCCCAGCAACTGCACCATACCACCTTCCCATCAGCAGTGTGTATAGATCTAAATTAGCCACAGCCTCACAGATGCCTGCTGCTTTCCAGTTTCTTGACTGTGGAAGTTTTCTGGGTGTGAAGTGCTATCTCATTGTACTTTTGATTTGTATTTCCGTAATGATGAATAATGTCAACCCTGTACCATGTGCTTGTTGGCTATTTGTGGGTCTGAAATGTCTATTCAGTTCTTTGCTCCTTGGCAAATTTGTATTTATCGTCATTCTGTGGCTGAGTTGTAATGCCAGTTTGTGTATCCTGGGTTCCCAGCCCTTCAGAGCATGCGAGCATCTGTAAATAAACATTGCAGTAGCCACCACCCACTCAGAGGCAGCTGCCACCTGACATCTTGCCTGCTCCCATCTGTAAGTGGGCTGGGCCAGAGTGTGCTTTGGTCTGGCTGCTCAGGGTGAGGCTGATCCACACTGCTGGGCTGAGGCTCTGGGGCAGTCTGGGTGTGTTTGGAAGACAGAGCCTCCTGGGTTTGCAGGTAGGAGGGACTGAGTGGGGCTGGGAGCCTGGAGCTGCCCCCACCCCATCCATTACCTCTCAATGGTGTGACAGCTCGGTCCCTTCTGAACATGTCCTGCCACCATGCCAGCTTGTGCCTCCATCATCAGACACAGCACCAGCCCCTCCCCAGTCTCTGTGCTGCCTCAGTCCCAGACTGGGGTCCTTCTAAAGCTTTCATCAAAACCCGTGACCCCAGAATAAAATACAACTTGTCACAGGGTCCCCTTCCAAGAACATTTGCCATGTCCAGGGGCCCAGTGCTTCCCATAACCATCCCTTCTGTACTTTTCCTTCCTCCTCCAGGAGGCTGCAAACCTCGACCCTCCGGAGTGAGAAGCAGTCACTTCCTGTGCCAGCAGCCTGGGCATGACAGGGGTGGTGGTCCCTGCCCTGCCAAGTTTGCTCTACTGGGAGAATGGAAGGCTGGGACTCTCCCTGGAGGCCAGTGGAGCACCCACCAGCCTATCTGTGACAACTGGGCTTGGCACAGCATGGTGTGGGCTCCAAGTGTAGGTGGAGAAAGATGGAGGCCCAGGGGAGAGCCAGGGAGTTCACCACCCAGGAACATCACAAGATCTAGGGCTGGAGCAGCCTGAGCTCTAGGGTGGAGACTGAAGGTCCAGGCTCCAGGAGATAGTGGGATCAGGGCATCACTGCAGGGGCTGCTGTGGGACCCCACTTCTAGCAGGAGGCACAGCAGACCAGTGAGAGGGGCAGCCGGCATGTGCTGAGTGCCTGCGGTCTTTCAGGGCTCAGTGGGCCAGCTTCATGTGCACATACAGGAGTTGCAGAGCCCCAGGGAGCCGTGCATAACCCTGAGGCCCAGTTTGTGAGCCATGGAGCCAGGATTCAAGCATCGGCCACTGGATAGGACCCTCCCTGAGGAGGGCTGCCTCTTTCTCCCTGTCTGCCAAGGGCTGGCCGCCCTCCCTCCCACCCACAGAGGAGCCCAGGAGAAACGAACGTGTAACTGAACCCCACACTGGGGTAGGAGCAAGGACCTTCTCCAGTTAGAAGATGAGAGGGACCCACAGCCCACAGACCTGACACAGCCTGTATCGTGCTGGATTAAGCTCAACACCCAGAAGCTCTGCAGCTTGGCTTGCCAGGCCACAAAGCCAGTGGACAGCTTGGGATTTGAATGCCACCCTCCTATGCCCCCACGTCAGGCTAGGGTCCTGCCTGGGAATTGGAAGAAAGACAGTTCCAGGCTGGGCAGGGAGAGGGCTGACATGCATCATCATACGGAGCAACTGGACCAAGGACACAGGACAGATGCCACAGGCATCATGGCAGGCTGGCCAGGGTGGCACAGGGTGTCTGACCTCATCTGGGGCTTCCCTGAGAGGAGGCAGGGGCTGGGATGGGGAGTGAAGAACTTGAGCTTGGCCAGGTGTTCCAAGGGCCTGCGGGCACACACGAGCATTGCCAGGACACACATTCACAGATGCACGCAGGTGACACACCAGCACATGGTCTGCATGAATGCATGCATGGCTGCGCATGCGCGGTCACGCACTTGCACACATGGTTCCCCTCTGCACATGCAAAGTCACGCTGCACACATGGAGCCAAGGGGGACATGCACGTACCTTCCTGGCACACATTGGCACACAGACGCAATCAAGTCTGTGCACACAGGGGGCCCAGTGATGAGCGGCTGGCAGGGATAGGCGAGCAGGCTCCTGTTGCCCTGGCAACACACCCTGGGACAACCAGGCCTCCTTAGCACAGCTCAACTGGCAGCCAGTGGGGAGGGGGAGCAGCACAGGAACCCCCACTCTGCACGAAGGCTCCTTGGAGGCTTCATGAGGTGTCTAACAGTCTGTGCCCATAGGAAAAATGAGCAGGCACAGCCAGCCTGCTCAGAGGGTTAAAGGGCCCAGCCTGGGGTCAGATGGGAACAGGGTTCAGCCCTTGCAGGACAAGGAGACACAGGACTCTGGGGGGACAGTAGGGGTCACAGCTTGTCCCAAGAGTCTCAGAAGAAAGGAGCTGCTAGAGTCTGTGGGGTCCCTTCCTCTGAGTCTGCAGCGAGGGGCAACCAGCCCCTAAGCTAACCTGCTTGGTGTATCTGAGGTTGCTAAGGGCCAGCCCTCCCCTCTGGGGTTGTGGGATGGTTACACATCCCTTTCCCACAAAGAGACAAGCACAGGCAGGGGAGGAGGAAACCCAGAATCACTCCAGGTAAAGCCATCCCCCACTCCAGCAAGAGGCTAGAAGCCCAAGCTGAACAGAACACAGTGGCCAGCGAGGGTGTGGGGCTGGGGGTGCCTCCTGTGGCACCTCCTGGGGCCCTGCACATATGGGGATCATGGACATTCCCCACAGGCTGAGGTAGTGAGCAGAGGTGGGGTGTGCAGAGGAAAGACCCTTCCCTAGCCAAGAGGACCCAAAAGGCTCCTGGATGAGGTACTCCCTGCTCAAGTCTGAAACAGAAGGGGGCTTCCATGCCCACAGCCCAGGCTCTCTGCTACCTGCAGCCCCAGGGTCTCTATATCATGCTCCAGGACAGGGTGGGAGCTGTTCCCAACTGATGGGGGTGTGATGAGGCACCAGCACAGGCTCCTGGGTAGCCAGGCCCCGCTGGGAGTTGCTGGAAGACAGAGCTGGCACGGCTGGAGAGGAGGGTAGTGGCCAGTGTGCAGACCTGCTGGCAACAGGGCCTGGCATCTCCTGCCACCAAGCCTTCTTCCCAAGCAGAGGGTGAGAAAGGACTATGGGAGCTCAGGCTCCTGTCATCATCCCTGGAATCCAGGCCAGTGTCTCCCTTGTTAAACAGCAAAGCAGACCTCCGCCCCCACATTCCCGAAACAACTTTATTGCACTAAAAACAGCATTTGTAAACAAACACATTTGGGAGTAAGTGTCTTAAGGATTTATCCACAGCCAACTTCAAACACAAAGTTATCAAACAGTGCAGGAGTATATAAAATGGGGAGCTCCCTCCCCCAGGAAAACAGGGGACAGAGAGGTTGGAATCAGAGAAGGGAGGAATGTAAGCTTCAAGCACCCAGCCCTACTTGAGGCCTCTGCCTGCTGCCCCCACCTGGCAGGCCTGGGCCCTTGATGTTCCAGGGTGCAGAGAAAAGGGGAACCAGGCATTGAACAGCTCCAAGCAGCCCCTCCTTCATCCCAAGGGCACACAGGTGCTCATCCACATGCAGCAGAACAGGTTCCTTTGGGTCCCAGGGCCTCAGCTCCCTTGAGGGACATGGAAATGTGGGCTCAGGAGAAACAAGGCAAGTAAAAGAGGTGACAGCCAAAGCAGGGAGACAACCTGGGTCCCATGGACTCACTCTGTTCCACCATATCCAACAGGCAGTCTGCCACACTTGATTTGCAGAAATCCTCCAAGGACCCACAGCCAACACAATGAGACCATGCAGCCAGCCAGCCATAAGAAAAGCCACAACCAGGCCTCGGCCCACCAACATATTTACATGTGCAGAGCAAAGGGCTGGCTGAGGGACAGCCCTGACGGATGTGGAGCGGGCCACAAGTGGAAGGTGGCAAGCCAGCTCCAGACACCCCCAGGGGTGGCCAGACCTCCTGCACCAAAAGCAAGGCTCATCTCCTAAGCCATCCTTGGCTCCAGCAGTTGCAACCGCCCCCAGCCCCACCACCGTCAACACACTGCTCTAGACATGAGAGATGGATAACCTCTCACCTTGGAGCCCAGAAGGCCAGGCTGCCCAGAGCCAACCTGGCTGGGGAGGGGAGGGGGTACCACCAGCCTGGAGGGGCACTGGGACAGAGTGGCCTGGCCACAAGGTGAAGGAGGGCCATGGTGCAGTAAAGGGAAGGCTGGCCTTGGCTCCAGGGCTCAGCCCGACCTCGTGGCCTCAGCTACCTGGCGGTTCCCATGCCCTGAGAGCCTCAGCCACTCTGCACAGAAGGGTGAGTCAGTTCTGAGAGGCAGAGGTGGGACACTCAGCCTGGGAAGCAACCTGACCTCTTCCCCAGCAGTCCATCCTCTCCCTCCAAAGGGATCAATTCTTGAAAAATCACATTCTGGTTGCCTTGGAGATCCAGGAAACCCCCACGAGCATGGAGGCCAGGCCCAGGCTGAGCTTGAGCCCGGCCCTGGCCCTTGGCAGAAGTGCCCCACCTCACAGGAAGGGAAGCAGGGAGGTGAGGGGCAGCTCCTTCTCCCCAAGCAGCGTGTCCCGCTTGAGGCTGCTGCCCTTGTTGACCACCTTGATCCTGAGGGCCAGTTTCCGGACACTGGCTGGCCCCAGGCCATCGAAGAAGAAGTCCTCGTTGAAGACAGGGTGGCGGCTGTTCTTGATGATGGTGCTGCGCTGCTTCTGCAGCTTACCAGGCACCAGACACAAACCCACGCAGCAGTTGATAGTGCGGGCATCACAGGGGCGCTCATAAAGATCCTCTGCAGCCAGCAGGCGCACCCGCAGGCGGGCCTGGGCGGCCTCATACTCGGCCAGCAGACGCACACTGCCCCTGGGGCCCATCCGGACAGTGTGCTCCCCACGAGGCGCCTGGCCTGGCTCCGGGGAGGATTCAGGCACAGCCCTGCGGGTCAGGCGGCGGCGGACCCCAGGACTGGTGTCTGGTGTGCTGTCATCTGCAGACAGGGAGCCATGGCGGCCCACAGAGTGCTTGAGTTGGCTCACCTTGGCCTGGCTGTCCTGGGCAAAGCCTTTGAGCAGCGACACTGAGCGGGACAGCAGCGGGGACCCGAAAGGGGAGGACTCAGCGGAGGACCCTGTGTCACTCTCACCACCGCTAAAGTAGCGGCTGGGGCTCATCAGGGCCCCCCCAGCCTCCCTGGGCCCCCCATCACCCCCGTTGGCCCTGGTACCTGCCCGCCGGTGCCCAGTGCCTGGGGAGCCCACCTGGGCCAGGGCCCCATGCTCACTGTGAAAGAGGGACTCCTTGCGTCGTGTATGGGGGCTCTCAGCCAGTGTGGCAAAGCCATAGGACGTCTGGGCCTTGGGCACTGAGGGTAGGGACATGGCGCCCTGGGCCTGGGGGTCAGCACTGGTGGCCTCCTCCACTGGCCAGTCCTCAGCACTCTCAATCTGGATGACGTGCCTCGTGGCAGCCTTCAGCAGGTTCCTACTCTCCGCAGCCAGCTTGGCAGGCAGCCGGGGACTCCGGGGTGAGCGGCCGGGTGCCCCTGAGGCCAGGTTCTGCTCCGATGTGGAGGGGCCCAGCTCAGTTAGCCCCTCAGCCTCTGCTGGGCCTGAGGGCAGTTTGGGAGGGATGAAGAAGTCGGGGATCTTGTCGGGCGTCAGGACGTTGCTGTACAGGGGCCCCTTGGAGGTCTTGTCGCCTGACTCGCCCCCAGCTCCCCGGGCAGCTCCGTTTTCCCCAGACCCACGAAGGCGCTCCAAAAACCACATGTTGGATTTTCTCATGGGAGCAGCAGGCAAGAAGCCGGCGGAGCAGCAGCAGTGTCTGCAGAAAGAAGCGGGCGGGGGGTGGGGGGTCAGGGGCAGCCCTGTCCACCTGTCAGCAACCTGGCCAGAAGGAGGCTGCAGCCCAGAACTGGGGTGGGTGCATTCCCCTCCCAGATGGCTGGCTAAACTTCTGAGCAGGAGCTGAGGGCCCCAGCTGTGGGCTTCGGGAGTCCCAGAGGCAAGTCTGCCTCCGGCCTAACCTGGTTCAAGGTCTTGGCGCCCAGCCCCCAGGGAAGACAACCCGGTGAGGATGGTCGCCAGTGCCCCAGCCCCGCCCCCGGGCCCCCGCCCACCTGTGGCTTCTCCGCGGACGCGGATTCAAGCGTTGGGGTGGGAGAGGGCCCTGAGTCTGGGAGTCCGGCGGCCGAGCCAACCCGGGCCCACCGACTGGCCCCTGGCGTGGTTGCCTGCAATCCGGGCAGATCCAGACTCACCTGCCACGGGCTGACGCGGCTCGGGTACTCGCAGGACTGGCGCGCAGGCCTGGCCGCAGCGCAGAGCAGCACCCGGCGCGGAACCGCCCCCCACACCGTATTCCTCCGAGCAAGGCCGCCGCACCCGGGGCGGAGCCTCCCGGTACCGAGAGCTCTGCCGCCGCCCGGAGCACACCCTCCCGGTCCCCGCTGCTGCGGCGGCAGAGAGCCCCGCGGGCTCCAGACCCCAGCTGGCCAGGCCAGAGGGCGTCTGAGCGGCACCGCCGGGCGCCTGGCTGCCCTTCTCCTGCCAGGGCCCTCAGCACTCAACAGGGAGAACAGCGGCTCCGCCTCCGCGCCACGGCTCTAGAAACTGGGACCACCCCAGAAGCCTGAGGGCTGCTAAACTGGGGGCTGCACCTGCATGTCAGGTCAAGAGGACTGAGGACCTGCTTCCTGGGGAAAGCCTGAGGGAGGATGTGGCTCCCCAGCCCCCAGTGCCAGGGAGACTGTAGGTTGGCGGCCCCTGACAGAAATCTAAACAGGGAGGGAGCTGTGCCAAGGGCAGATGGTCAAGGCTCACACCAGGTCAGGACAGCTCTAGACCAAAGCCCCTTGCTGCCCCTGCCCAGTGGTCTGCCAGCCCAGCCTTCGTGCTGCTTCCATCCTCACCCTTCCTCACAGCCTTGATTTTCTTGTCTGAAACCCAGGCAGCCATTTCCCCATCAAGTCTCTGTGTGTGAGGAACCTCCCACATTCCAGAATGACAGAGTTGCCTATGACCCACACTGGGCCAGGGCTGGGCTGAGTGACAGTTGGCAATCACCCTGGGGTGGGGGGTGCAGAAAGAGCCCAGCCTCCAGCACCTCCACTTGTCCCTGGAGCCAGTGTGGCTAGAGGCCTATCCTCCAGATGGGGAGCCAGGCAAGAGACCATCTCAGCCTTGCTCACCCAGCAAATATGGCCACAACCTACTGCTCCATAGTCTGGTGGGGACACAGACACCAAAGGTGCACCACTCACTACCAACCTCCAGGGAACCTCAGCAATCGCATGGTCACCTGACAGTCCCCCAATCCCCATCCTGGCTATCATGAAATATACCCTGAGCTGTTGCTTGGCAGATGCGCCCTGCCTGCTGGGCCCAGAGTCATTGGGAGGAAGGGTGGGGAGGCCTTGTTTCTGCTGCGTCCCCCAGGCCCAGCCTAGCACATTGGAGTCTTCAATGACCATTTTCCAGAGAAGTGGATGGTATGCTGCATAGCAAGATCGAGGACCCCTAGACCAGTGCCCTGTCCTGCAGCAGGTACTCAAAGCCTAGGGGACTCCAGCCCTCCTGACACCACACCGATGGGTGGTGAGTCTTCTGGTGACAGAGCCGGCCTGGGTACTGGGGGCTTATCCCCTACCACTGTCCAGACAGGAGAGGGGCCTGTCAAGGCAGGATACTTAGCTCAGTGCAGAGCAACTGGAAAACAACCTGGACCTGATCACTAGGGCTCAAGCCCTGTGCCCACACCTGCCACTCTGTGGCTTCAGGTAAGAGTCCAAACCTTTCTGTGCCTCAGACCCTGAATCACGCCTCAGAGTGAAGACACCACAGGTCACCAGGCCAAGCACAAGAGTCCCTGGGCAGAGTGTTGGTCACCACTCTAGCAGATGTTTCTGCAGGGGAGCAAAGTACCCCAGCCAGGGAGGTGCTGGCCCAGGCTTTGAGGACCCCAGAGCCCTGACTCCAGCAACCTAGCTCAGCCAGAAGTCCCACTTCTATCCTGGCTCCTGCCACCCTTGGAGGCTTGGAAACTGAAGCAGAGATGTTGGCCCTGTGGACTCCACCCTTCATGCCAGCTAGCTCTGACTGTCCAGGTCCACAAAGCCCCTGCCTCCCTTGGTACAGCCCTGGGGCTGACATGGTGTGGAAACTCCCAGGATGCCCCAGGTGCAGCCTCCTAGGGGTTCCGAGCCCCTGGAGAGTGAGGGTGGGAGCCGGCAGGAGGGGCACTTCCCAGGCCAAGGCCTAAATCCAAGGCTGCCCAGGCGGCCTCCAGCACAGGTGGTCTGAAGAACATAGCAGGTGACTGGTCCATCCCAAGAGGCCACAGTGGCCACACAGCTCTGTCTCCCTCAGGTGACCTGAAGAACAGGCCTACACGCTCACAAGAGGAACCTAAGTCCTGGCTCACCCCTGGGCCTGCCACATGGCCCTCAAAACAAGAGCTCTATGCTCTCTGTGGCCTGGGGCCCAGCCCCCAGGTCTTCTTGGGCAGGGAAGCTCAAGGACGGAAACCAGCTCATCTAGTCTGCACAAAGCCAGATTTGAACACAAGACTCTCCTGTCCCCTCCGTCCCCCACCCAGGACTCTCCTGTCCCCTCAGGCCCCTACCTAGGAATCTCCTGTACCCTACATCCCTGTCCCCCACCAAGAACTCTCCTATACCCTCCATCCTCCACCCAGAACTGTCCTGTCCCCTACCCCAAGTCCCCCTCAGGGCAAGGCCAGAGTCAGGGTCGTTGAAGCAGAAAGGGGCAGGGGTGGGAGTGTCTTTGGAGGCTAGCACCTGGGCTTCCTGCTCCCACTCATATCACCATGAGGGCACCCCAGGCCCTTCTAGCCTAGTGAGCAGGACAGGTATGTTGGGGCTGGGCCTGCTATATCACTCCAGGCGTGTGACCTCAGCTCCTTCTGCTTCCCATCAATGGAGTAGGGAGAGTTTGGGCATCCCAAAAGGCCCCAGATGCATGGGGTCTTCAAGAAGATGAAGTGAAGGCTATGCCTTGGAGGACTCAGGGTTGTGAATGAGGAATGAAGTACATAAAGACCCTGTCTCTCCACATGTCCCCCATTGTAACACTTCCTGACATGCCCACCAGACACCAGAGCCTTCCCAACACTTAGTACTTCCTGTCCAAGGTTCTCTTCCCATTGGGAATATATTCTCAGCACCCCTGTGCTTAAAAGACCTGCACCCAGCCTCACTTCGGCCTGTGTCCTCTACCCCTGTGCTCTCTGATCTCACCTGCACCCATACTTGCTTGCTTTCTGTTTGCCAGATGCCAGACTCCACACACCACAGGGCCTTTGCACCTGCTGTCAGTGCTGCCCAGAACTCCACCCTTTACCTGAGACTCTCCCACTTATCCTCCTGTTACAGCTCCTGTGTCATTCCCACAAAGAAGCCCTCCAGATCACTTGGCTTCTCTGAATTCCAGGACTTTCTCCTTTTCATAGATGTCATTATAGGTTTAATTATCTATATCACTTGATTATTAAATCCATGAGGGCAGGTCTGTCTTGGGCACTTTTGCACCCGTGTTGCCCACCAGAATTCCTGGCAAATTAGAGGTGCTCAATGAAGACATGTTAAAGGATGTTGGGTGGATGGGTGGATAGTAGATGGATGTATGGAAGAATAGCTGGATGGTGAGTGGGTGGATGGATAGATGAATGGATGGTGGATGGGTAAATGGATTGATGATGAGTGGGTGGATGGACAGACAGAAAGATGATGGGTGGGTGGATGGATAAACAGATGGATGATGGATGGTGGATGGGTAGATAGGTAGGTGAATAAGTAGATAAATGGGTGGATAGGTGGGTGGGTGATGAATGGATGGATGGATGGTGAGTGGACTGGTAGCTGTCTCCAGGTCTCCGAAATGAGACACATCATCAAGTTCCCCTCTGCCTCTGTCTTTGAAGACTTCAGTAGTTGATGGCAGACCAGAGTGGCTTCTGCGCCCTTATCAGACATGTTCCTCCATGTCTGATGGGCCTCTTTGGGAAGGATGCTGCCGTATCTGTAAGGGAGTCAGTCGAGGGTCCTGAGGAGAAGTGGGGTACACCTGGGGGCAGAGGCTTAGAATCCCATTGGGAAGGTTAAAGCTCAGAAGCTGTGTGCTGGAGAAAGAATCAGGGCCCTGAGGGAGATAGGGTATCTGGGAAGGAGCTGGTGACTGAAGGAGAGGTGGGCGGCTACATGAGTCAGGGAGGAGGAAGAAACGAGGAGTCTGCCAGAGATGGGGACCTTGAAAGATGTCTGCAGTACTGGGGAGATTGTAAGTTGTCTCCAAAGAGGGGTCGGGGACGCAATTTGACAGAGCTGAGGAATACTTTATCTTGGAATAAAAATAGAGGCATCTAAGTTAGGGACTCCGGAGAGGAGCCACCCCCACCAGCCAAGGCACAGTTCTCCTGCAGTCTAAGTACTCAACCCACTGCCCTCTTCTAGCCCCCAAGGCCAACCTGGTCACCCTGTGCCTGCTGCCTGGCTTCCCACCTGTGAGCCTCGTCATGGCCCCTCAACCCCATCAGAACCCTTAAATGTGCAGGTGGGCTGGGCCCACCCTTGACACTGCAGCTATGCCCAGGTTTAACTACAAACAGATTCAAGCGTCCAGTCCAGGTTGACAGCTGGGAGGAGAGGTGGGGGCAGTGGCTGGGCACATCCTGGTGGGCAGCCCCATCCTCCTGTACCCTGGGTGGGCAGGGGGCCTCACAGGTGCTCAGAGTCAACTGACCCAGAACAGCCTGGATACCATCATCACCCCAAGGCTGCCCCCATTTCAATATCAGCATGTACCCTGGCCTGAGATCCCCCCAAATCACCTTAATTCTCCCCAAAAGAGACAATGGTATGCACCCCATTCTCCCCACAAAGAGACAATAGCATGCACCCAGCTTCTCAGCAAGGACAAGAGTCGACGTCCACACCCGGACCGGGAACCCTGTGCTCCAGGGACACAAACTCAAGTCCAGCCTGGAAGAAGATGGTGCCTCTCTGCATAGGGACGGAGGCCTGGCTCCAGCAGAGGCTGTGTTTTGGTACATTTTCTTTAAAGGCAAGAAAGGATCTGTCTTTGGATTACAGCCCTCACTGCAGCAGCAGGGAGGGGCAGGCGGGGCTCCTCAAGGAAGGGGCTTCCAGAGGCTCGTGTGAGACAAGGAGAGACGGTGGTTCTGGCCTGTTCTGGCATGAAAGATCCGAACGAAAGGCTGAGCAAGGCCAGGCCCTAACAGGGTGCCTGGGGCAGAGCAGTGCCACCACCTGTGTGCAGAAAGGAAAAAGAGGGGTCAGACCTGGGTTCAGGACTGCCACACCACTGCCTCCTCACCTCCATGCACTCCAGCCTCAGTAACAGCCACTCTAGGCATCTTTTGGGTGGGGTGACTTGAGGGAAACAGGGTGTCTGAGAAGGAACTGGAGACGGCTAGAGAGGTAGGTCACTGAGACATCAAAGTGTACTTAGGGGTGAGGTTCCCCCATGCTCCTGCTCTGTGTCCCAGGGCAATGCCTTAACCTGTCTATGCTGCTTCCTCTTCTGCAAAATGAGAATGCTAACCCCAAGGCCTGTCTCTGAACTGCTAGGGGCATTATTTCACAGCTCACAAACCCCCAAGGGAGGATGGACAAGCTGCTCTGGCTTCCATGAACACACACAAGCATGGTGGATGTCCTAAACAGTTGACCGGCCACCCCTGATCCCTGAGGGCTGCCATCTTGCTCAGCCCACAGTCCTGGCCTGGCAGGGGAAGGGAGGTGGCACCCAAGTGAGGGAGGCCTATGCCCGAAAGGGGACAGGAAGGAGACTGTTGTCATGGGGACAAGAGAGCAGCTTGACCTGGCCAGCTTCTTGGCAGGAAAATTCCAGTAACCTGCTGGCCCTTCCTGCCCCAGGTTGGCCCCCCAGCTCCCCAAATCCAGCCTCTCCCTCCTCCTGCCTTTCCCCAGGCCACCTCTCCTGCCAGAGACCCTGGAGTCACCAGCCCGGCCCCTCCCTCATCAAACACCACTGCAGGTCCCAAGACCACACGCCTGGGTTTCCTGGGCCCAACATTGCACTGAGCTATCTCCTGGTCGCCTGCACCCCAGCCCCTGTCCCAGAAGTCCTCCCCAGGGCAGCTATGGACTGTCTTCTCCAGGAGGGATGTAGGACCCCTCAGCACCCCATGGGGGTCATGAAGTCGGGTGATTCTGATCACCAGGAGGCTTGGTGATTTCACTCCTTGGAAAACAGCAAAACACATCCAAAGACCACCACAGCATTGCTCAAAATAGAAAGAAATAAGATGTAAGATGACTTAAGTGTCCATGGCTTGTGGGTATCCCTTGGCCACCAGCAGGAGCAGGTGGCACACTGCAGCGTGCATGGATCTCACAGACCTCATGCTCAGGGAGAACCACACACACACAGCCACGGCATGTGACTCCAGTGACAGGAGAAATTCAGGACAGGAGTGCAGGAACAGGAGATGGATGCAGGGCTGGCAAGGGATGGGGACTCCTCATAGGGATGGGGTTGTTTTTTGAGGTGGCAGAATGTTCTGGAATTAGAGTGCACACCTCTGAATGGGCTAACACCACGGGCTGTACCCAGAATTGTTGAACTCTGTGGTGTGTGCATTGCACCTCAACCCATAAGTAAGAGAACTCCACAGTAGGCAGATGGCAGGGGGAGCTGCCCACCTGGCTCAGGGCTCCCGTGTGACCACGCCGCGCAGGTGCAGCTCACTCTCGGCGGCCACGATGGGCTGCCCATTCTGCAGGTGGTAGGCAATGAGGTGGCTGATGCTCTCAAATAGCACGTCCTTCGTCCTGACCTGAAGGACCAGAGGCCTCAGCATCAGGCCCTCAGAGCTTGTAGGAGGCCAACCCCTGGCCTGCCCAGACCTGCTGAGCAGCCCTGTTCCCCCATCAGAGTTGCTGGGTCACAGGACTCCTGGATTTCAACCACAACTGTGGAAGGACATGCACTCTGAAACCAGCTGGATGCTGGGTGGGAGGGTAAGCCCAGGCCCTAGCCTGTGAATGGGACCTTGTTTGGAAAACAGGCATCGGACTGCCCCAGTGAGCCCTAAATCCAATGACTGGTATCCTTAGGAAAAGAAAATCTGGAACCACACAGGGAGACGGACAGGCACGTGAACACGGAGACAGAGGTTGGCGATGACTCTACGTGCCAAGGGACAGTGAGGACTGCAGGGAGCCACTAAAGGCCAGAGGCTGGGAGGAGCCTAGGATAGATGCCCACTCTGGCTTTGGAGGGAGTTGGCCTGCCAACACCTCCGCTCTGGACTTCTGGCATCCAAGACAATGGAGGAACAAATGCCTGTTGCTTTAAGCCATACGGCTTGTGGTCAATTGCTACAGCAGCCCCAGAAAATGGATGCACCCCTGAAATCTGGGAGATAAAGACCCAAAAGTCAGAATTGCCAAATCCAAAAAATGCCTGCATCTGAACAGGGACATCTCAGCATTACTATTGAAAAATGGATGCTAAATGGACAGACCCTGACTCCAAGGCTGCCAGGCCTTCCACAGAAGAGACCAGGCTGTCTGGACACACACTCTTGGACAGCAGGTTAAATATGTATTCCCTGGCCCCATGGCAAAACCACCTGCTTCCATGGCATAGGGCTGGTGTCTGCACTGTTTAAGAATTAATTTTTTTATGGCAGTGCTGGGGATGGAAAGCAGGGTCCCACACAGGTCAGGCAAACGCTCTACCACTAAGCCACATCCCAGCCCCAGGATCTGCACTTTAACATAGTATCTCCAAGGCACCTGAGCAAATCCAGGAACCCAGTTAATGGAAATGGATTGGTTCTGAGTAGAACTGACCAGTCACACTCCAGGCAGGAGGTGATGCCACCTGTGGGGACAGGAAGAGGTGCCTGGGCCAGGTGGCACACCCTCCCTAGGCCCTGTGCAGTCATCAGAGGGCCTGACTGGACAGGAAAGCATTTGACATCTCTAAGGAGGCTCTGACATGGAGTCCTCTCGATGGGACCCAGCCCAGAGGCTTGAGGCCTCTGGAAACTAGAAAAATGCCTGCCACTAGGGCTCCCTATAAACTGCAAAATGCTTCTGAAACTGGAGATGACACAATTTCGCTGGCTCAAAGCAACTGTGCAGTGGACCAGGAAGAGAGAGGTCCCAGATCACAACAGTCAAGGACAGAGACACCAGCCGCCAGCAACTGAAGCTAGTAAGACCCGGCCTGCCCCTGAGAAGGACCCGGGGACACCTGGGAAGGATGAGTGCTGTGGTGAGTCCTGAAGGACCTTGACCTGGGAAGCACTTTTGTGAACCCTGGACCTCTGGAAGATGCGCTGCCGTTCTGCAAGGGGAGCAGCCTCAGGGAACGCAAGCCCTGGCAGTCCTGTCCGCGCCTTACCACACCCTCGGGGTCCACCAACAGCAGGTGCTTGGGCTGGCCGGCCTGCATGCCCGTGAGGACGTACTGCCCTGGGTTGGTGACACTGTCGCGCACCAGGAAATCCCCGTCAGCACGGAGCAGCTTCTCCGCTGCCCGGCGGCTCATGCGGCCGTGGTACCAAGGCTCCTGCCGCAACTGTTCCTCCGTGGGGGCGATAGGGGCCCGGCGGGTGGGGGGACTGGGCCACTGGTCCTCCCAGGGAGGCGCGGCTGCCACGCCCACCACCGCGGAGCACTCCTGCAGCTTCAGGGCGTCCTCAAAGGGTCCTGCGGGAGGGACAGGAGTGCTGGGACCCTTCAGGACCCGCGCCCCGCGCCCGCAGCCACGTCCACCATCCAGTTTTCTAAGGACATAGATGGAGAGGGCTGCTTTTCCCCCGCGTCTGCACGACCCCTTCCCTCGTCCCCTGGGCAGCCCGCACAACTGTGTGTTGTCTCGTTGCCCTGCAGTGTGCAGGCAAATCCTCAGCCCGCTGCGTGGCGTCCCTTCCTCTCCAAGTAGGAGGCTGAAATGTAGGACTGGCGCTCCGGGGGCCCTCCTCCCGCACGCCTGGCCAGCCAGCACATTCTGCCCTCCTCCTGATCAGGAGTTGGCCCCTAGCGTGTTCAAGGCAGTCTCGAAGAGAGCTTGACCAGCCTCCCTGCCCACCAACAGACACAGTCGGGGCCAGAGGGCTCCTAGGCCAGCGCCTGGTACACAGTAGGCACTCAATGGACACCAGCACACATCATTATAACAGAAATAAAAAACAATAGATGGCAGAGGAAACAGACTTGGAAATATCCAAAAGAAGAAATTTCCAGCCTTCTGCAAACTGAGGGGACATGTCACCTAACAGTGCCCAGGTGTAGAGGGGCTGCCTGGGAAACATGGGCACTCTGAGCGTCCTCCTCAGGCCTCATCTGCAGGCCTCCTCATGTACAGCCTCCTCCTCAGGCTGAGCCTCCACCAGGCCTCATCCTGAGGCTGAGCCTTCTCAGTTTGTGCACCCAACAAGGAACAGGATCAGCCTCCATCGTCACAAGCTGTTGGACTAGGACTTCCTAGGGAGCAACAGTGCCTCTCCCCTTGAGCTAGGGTCCCCATGGGAAGATGATTGGTCCTCACACCTCAGACCATGGAGCTGCTGCTTCACAAACTGGAAGTGAGGACCTGAGGGTGGGAGCTGGGCCTCCCCCAAGAGAGGCAGTTCCTCAAGGCAGGCCTCGGGGCAGCCAGGCAGAGGAGGCCCATTGTGCAGGCTGGCCTCCTCCACCCGTGTGCTTGGAGCCCAGCGAGAAGGTGCCCCCACATACGCATGTCGAACAGGTCCTTCTTGGGGCTGTCCTCCTGCAGCAGGGGTACAGGGTCCTCAGGCTCCATGGTGTCCAGGCCTTGGGTGTTTACATATAGGTGGTCCTCGTAGTCCCGTGGCCCTCGGGCATCAGCGTGCAGGTAGCCATCCGCTGGCGGAACTGGGGAGGTGGAGGTGAGGAGGGGTCAGCAGGGCCCCAGAGGAGGGGCCTCTGGGTGTGGCCAGCCCCCCCTCCCCCATGTGATAAGGAGCTAGGCAGCAGGGGTCAGGGAGCTCCAGATGTTCATGGTAACTCCATCTGAACACTACAGCAGCAACTCTCCCTGTACTACCTCCATCCTCAGTGCAGGGCGTAGGCTTTGGTCTCCCCTGCCTCTGCCACATTTCAGGAATGCTTTCTTATTTCTGAGTGTGGAGAGCATTCACATGGCTTGAAAGCCACATCTGTGCTATGAGGCACACAGAAAGTTCCCCCTGCCCTGCCCCCGCTCAGCGGTCACCAGACTGCTGGACTTTGGCCCTGGGTTACCTTAACTTTCATTTCTGTTTGAGCAAGATTGAGCAGAGGGAACTCATGTTTTGTTTTTTTCCCCTCAGAACTTGATTCTGGGCAGGAAGTCAAGAGCTGACAGCACACAATGTGGCCAAACTCAGCCCTAGGCCTGCCACTTGTGAGTCTGCTTTATGTGATTATGTCACTAACCTAGGGGGACATATGGGCTCGTATCCTGGCTCTGCCCGCCATAGGCACAAGCAAGTTAATCAGCCTCTCTGCAGCTCCATCTCCTCCTCTGTACAGTGGGGACAGGAAGAGCTTTCTCTTTACAGGGAGAGCTGAAAGCTAGAACCTGGTTCAGGCAGGCGCACCAGGGAAGGGGCAGTCCCTGCAGCACCACCAAAGAGGGCAGTGCCAGTGGTGTGTGTCCCAGTGGGTGAGTGTGCATGGACAGTTCCCACAGTTCCCAGGGCTCTCTGAGGAGCCCTGGCTACTAATAGTGGCTGTGAACCAGGCAGGAAGGCTCCTCCCTCTGGGCATTTTGAACCATGTGTCTGATTCCCAAGTACAACGAAACCCCAAAACCCGTCTCATGGGGAGGAATGGGTAACCAGTCTCAGCAGCACAGACACGCATGTAGCCTCCTGGTGGCTTGGGGTGACCCGCAGGAGATGGGAGTGGGAAGGACAGCTAGGCATGTTCCTGTGAGAGACAGGGCAGGTCCTACCTGAACCCGAGGGGCCCAGGTCCCACTGTGGGCCATGGGTGTCTCTCCATGCAGATGAGCCCTGAAAAAGAGGCCCAGGGACCCTGGGGACTGCCAGCCCTCTTCCCAGCCCACACCCATCTCCCACCCTACCCCAGATGGCTAGAGACTAAAGCCATCCTGGCTGCCCCCTCTGCAGGCACTTGCAGTGGCCACTGGGCCTCCTGGATGCCACCACCCTGCCCTGCTGCTGCCCTCTCTGTCACCCTCCTGCTGCCCATACAGGCCGTCCCGCTCTGCGCTCCAAGGCAGCCCCACATTGCTTCCTCAGGGAAGGCCACCCTCCCCGCATTACTCTTGTGGGGATCAGGTCAGGGCTGTTGCCATCCACCAAGAGGGCTCCTGCCCACCACACTGCCACACCCCAAACCCAGAGGAGGCTCCAAGTAGGCCACAGGCCAAGGCACCTGTCTGTGTGTCTCTGTGAATAATGAAGAATCAGGGGATGAAGATGGGCACAGAGACCCTTGGGCCCAGAAACAGGGTCCAGAGTCAGGTCCAAGGCCCACCCCACCCAAGGACTGAGACTGACCTGGCTGAGGGCCCCAAGGGCACAGGACTGTGGAACTGGGAGCCTGGAGTCCACTAGCCCGCCCAGGGGTGGCTCCTTCCCAGGGATGCTATTGTAGTAATTGTGTCCCTCGGCCTCCTCCTCATCCCCCCAGGCAGACTCCTCCAGCCCGGTCAGCCTGGGGACAGAGGAACAATGAAGCTTGGGGGCAGAAAAGACAGTGGGACCTCGCAGGCCAGGACACTGCTGGCCAGCAGCTCGGCCCTTCTTCATCTGTAGGTGAGCACACTTCTCAGATCCAGCAGCTCCTCACCCACCTCCGCCACTGGGCAGTGGAGGGTGCCACGTCCAGTTGGTGCCTGAACCCAGGGTGTGGTGGGGTCCAGGCAGCAGCACCCTCAGACTGCAGGCACCTTTGGGTGCCTTGGAAGAGACTTGCCTGGAAGAGACTCATCCTCAAGCCCCTTAGGTCAGGCAGGCAGGCAGGGCACCTGAGCTAAATGGAGTCACATCTGGACAGGGGGCTTAGGTGGGCAGCAGCATCCTGGTGGGGGGACTATGCCTGAGTAAGTTCTTGACAACAAAAGGTGTGGATTCCCCTGGCTCCCTGGCCCAGTAGAGGCCAACTGCTGCCTGTGTTCCATACTTCTAGGTCGTAAAACATAAATGGTTGAGCAAACCTCCAAAGGATAATGGTTGCAACATTCAGAAGTTATCTGAAATTCAAAGTTTGATGTCCACGCAAGAAGTGCCATGGGCACCCATGTTGCCCTTCATTCGTATGCTGTGCCCAGCAGAGCTATCTGGCCCTGTGCAGGACCACCATGGCCTCAGCCACAGGTAGACAAACGCTTGGGGCCCAGAGGAGGGAGAGACATGGGTCCTCCCATGGGGACCTTCTCATGGCCCAGGCGTGAGGAGAAGGCCTGCTCACCTCTCAGGGGGCACCGCTGCCACTGGGGGGCCATGGAGATATTGCTTGAAGCGCAGCTCGAAGGCTTGGCCCACGGTGCTGATCACGCTCTGTGCCAGGCCCTCGCAGCACTCCAGAATGTGGCAGGCTGGGGGGCAGCAACATCCGCATAATGTGGCTGCCTACCACATCCCCGGTCCCAGCCTCCCACGGTGCCTTACCTCTCTGGTTGATGGGGTCCTTGGCAACATAGGCCACGTAATCCACCATGTCCTAGGGAGAGGGTCCAGCAGAGGGTCGGCTGGAGCTGCCAGGCCACCCCATCTGGGATCCTGCACCCCAGGGGTCATGGTGGGTGGGAACCTATGGGCATGGGCACCTCGGGCAGATCTGGGGAAGGGCAAGAGGGTCTGAGGCCACCCCCACCCCAGGCAGTCGGGGCCTTACCGTGTCACCACCTGATGCGAAGGAGATGGACTGCATGTGGTGGTTGGCAATGACCTGAGCCGCAGGGAGGCACAGGTCACCAGGCTGCTTCCAGGGCAGGACCTGTCGCTTGGCCCTGTGCTGGACCAGGGCCACAGGGGACAGGAGGGCAGGGGCGTGGGGATCCAGGTGTCCCCTCAACAGGCACCCACTACAGCTGGGTAGTCAAAACAACCAAGTCCCACCAGGACATTCAGCCCTGGGAGGACAGGACCTGGGGCCTAGGGAGGATGCAGTTAGGCCAGGTCACCAGGCTGTCCCCACTAGTGGACACCCCATGCTGTGCCAACACAGGGTAATGCACTGTAGCACAGAGACACACAGGGACACACCCCAAGCAGCCCACCCCACTTGGTCCACCTCATTTGCATCTCTCGCCTCATCTGCTGCCTATCACTCAAGCCCGTTCAGGACCCAGTGATGAGCAGGTAAGCCATGTCATCCCACCAAAAGTCCATTCCTCAGCCTAACAGGATCCTGTGCCCTGCCGAGGAATCCCAATGGCATTGCTCCCTCCAGGAATCCCAGCATTCATCTGTAAGACCACTGGTCAGTGCCATGCAAGGACAGACACAGTTAAGCCTCGGGGCAACCCCCTCCCTGCAGTTCAGCCTCATACCAGCCTGAGGGCCTCCTGTTCATCCATGGCCTGGCTCTCTGAGACCCAGCATGGTGTCCTGAGGCTCTGCCTCCAGACTTGTCAGGCCCACTTCCTCCCTCTTCACTCAGGGCCTGTGCAGCATGAGGCCTGCAGGCAGTTCACCAGGACACCTCCTGGGTCCCCACAACCCTCACTGTCAGCAGGAATGCTCCAGGCCCTCCACACAGGGCCCCAGCCTCCAGGTATGCAGAGACAGAAACCCTTTCCATTTTCCCACACTTGCCTGCTAGCAGGGACTTCTAGCTAGCTGATCTGCTTCCTACAGGTCCCCAAGGCCCAAAATTCCTCCACCACAGGTGACCTGTGGGGCAGCTTGCCTTGTTGTTGCCCTAAGTTTTCGGCCCTCGAGGAGCCAGTCCTTACCCTGACTGCAGAGTCTCTCTCACTGAGGGGGCCTGAGCACGCTTCCCCACAGAACAGCTGGAGTCAGCTGTTCCCAGGCTAGGCCTTGAAGGCCCCAGGCTCTGATGCTGTCCTGCACCTCAGCCTGAACCAGGACAGATGGCTGTTTAGTGGCAGGGCCCCAGCCTCCAAGTTGAGAGCAGGCCCTGTCATGAAGCCCACACCCTGCTGGCTAACACAAGTCCAGCCCTGTCTTCTTCAAGTCTCAGACCAGAAAGAGTGAGACACCAGTGTCCACAGCACCTGTGACCGGGGACCCAGATGCATCCCCGGCCCAAAGGGGGTCCTCCTGGCACTCCCTCCCTGTCCCGACTGCTGTGAGCCCTGCCTAGGCTCTGGAAGCAGCGAGCTCTTGGCTCCTGGTTCACAATACACTCTGGGACACATTTCTGGATGTGCCCATGGACAAGTTCACACTGACGTCCCCATGATTCACCAGCCTTGCACCCCGCTTTCCCTGGGAGGGTTAGAGGGGCCTGTGGCCAGGTGGAGCTAAGGGTGGCAGCACACACCTGGCGGGTGGAAGGCACGGAGAGGTTGAGGCCGTCGATGGATATGTTTACAGAGATGCTCATGCCCGCAAAGCGCAGGTTGCTCTTGCCCAGGACGGAGGCCAGTGCCTTGTTGGGGGCCTGTGGTGGGGCAGAGCACAGCCCTGGGGGATGGGCCATTGTGTCCCCCACAGCCCTGGGCTGCACCCCAGCCCTCACCTACCTTCTTCTTCCAAGAGCCACGGATGCCAGGCACAGCCTCGTGGAGCCGATTGATGGCTTCCCTGAGGTTGAAGAGGGAGAACAATCAGAAAGAGGAAGGGACCTGGGAGAGGGCCAAGGGTCACGGGGAGGGGCCACCAGAAGGATGGGGTCAGAGACTGGACACAGGGCTAAGATGGGGGTCCTGGGAAGGAAAAGGAGGACAGGGCCACCACCCTGGCCACCCTCAGCCCCAGCCCCTCTGCTGTTCCTTCCTCAGTGACCAATGCGCCCTCGGGAGGGGGTCAGCACAGCAGGCGGAGTCCTCTTCTCTGAGATCCCCAGGGACAGGAATAGACCCCAGCAATACACGAACAGCAGCTGGTCCCTGGGAGGCTGGGGCCTTCACAGGACCCTGAGGATCACGAGGGCCCATAGGCCCTAGAAGACCTCAGCACCATGCAGAGAAGTGAACCCACACAGGCTGGGGACACAAGATGGAGCCTATGCTGAGAAAGCAGTCATCCTCAGAAGGTCAGTTGTCCCCCAAGAAACAGGGAGACATGCCTGCCAAGACTAATGAACACTCCCAGCAGCACAGCACGAAGGTGGATGCCCAGGTGTCCACAGGACAAAGGCACACACAGCGTGGCCATGCAGGCTGGGAGCATCTCTCAGCCACCAACAGAAGCAAGGTGACACTCGCTACAAAGTGAAAGGACCTTGAGGACCTTGTGCTCAGCGAGAAGCAGGCACAGGAGGTCACCATGTGTGACTCCAGAGACAGGAGGTGGACTATGGGTGCAAGGCTGGGGAGGCACAGGGACTGCTCACGGGGACTGGCTTCCTTCTGGGTGACAGACTGTTCTGGACCTGCACAGGTTAGGAAAACAGCCCCATGGACACAGGGAAGCATGGGCCTGTGTACTCTGAGCAGGTAGCTGTTCAGCATGTAAGTGGGACCCACAGCACTTTTTAAGCCCGCACTGAGTCCAGTTCTACAGGAAGACAGCTCCACCCTCAGGGCAGGCTGTGCCCAAGACCTTTGCTACTTCCACAGACACTCAGAGCACTGTGAGATGGACCAGCCCTTTCCATGCCGAGCCCAGGGTGGCCCCAGCCCCTCCCAGACTGGCAGGCCACAGTGGGCCCCAGGTGTCTGCCTGCACAGGACCCTCCCCACCCCTTCTGAAACTGCAGCACTCTGCAAGGCAGGCTGTGTCCAGAGGAGGGCCATCTGAACTGCTGAGGCAGATAGGAGGCACACGGGGCCCAGACCCCACTGGGTCCCCAAATGGGGCAGCACTTGTGCCCAGCTGCCACCTGGCACCCCATAGGCACCTCACACCACACACGACTGAGGCTCACCTGGTCACCTGGGTACGTGTGTTGAAGTCCAGGGAGCGCATGGAGCGGAGCACCTCAATGCAGCCCATGTACTGGAGAGAGAGAAAGCTCAGCAGGTGCAGCCTCAGCCAGCTAGTTTCTCCTACTCCGGTGGGCTTGCCCCTGTCCCAAGCAGTCCCACCTGCTGTCCCAGGGCTGGCACAGCTGTCTTCCCTCCCTCCCAACCACCTACCTAAGCCCTCTTCCCCATAGCTGTCCTCCTTCCTTTCCTCCACTCACCCACCTAAGCCCTGCTCCCCACAGCTAACTCCCTTCCTCCTCAACAACCCACCTAAGCCCTCCTCCCCACAGCTG
>PVKS010020453.1:0-36809 GCA_004027875.1 Aplodontia rufa | reverse complement strand
TGTCTCCCAGATCCCGCTGCCCTGCCCGCCTCCAGACACCACTTCCTCCAACTTTCCTCTTTGCGCTTTTTTTTTTCCCAAAAGAGAGAGAGAGAGAGCGTGGGGGGAATCAATTTTGTTTATTTTTCATCCGGCCTTTGTTTCTCCCACACTCAGTTGTGCACGTGGTGCTGGGGTTCAAACCAGGTCCTCCTGCGTGCCAGGCAAGCGCTCCACCACCGAGCCACCGCTGCAGCCCCTCATGCTTTCTACCTGCGTTTCACAGGGCGTCCGCATAAGCAATGCGTTTTGCTTTGTTTACTTTTAAACTTTATTTAAACAGTGTCAAACCAAATGAATCTTTCTGTAACTTCTTTTCTGCCTATCACTTTTTCTTTGAACCCAGGGACGCTTACCCCTGAGCCACATCCCCAGCCCTTTTAATTTATTTTGAGACAGGGCCTCACTAAGTTGCTGAGGCTGGCCTCCAACTTGCGATCCTCCTGCCTCAGCCTCCTGAGTTGCTGGGGGTTACAGGTGTGCACCTTCACACCCAGCTTTTCATGGTTCTTACCGGGTCCTCCCTGCAGAGAGTTTGAAAAGCCCAGCTCTAGGTCACTCCCTAGAAGAGGAGCTGCTGAGTTGTGAGTGGCAGACATCTCCTGCCTGACAGGTGCCTCAGGCAGCTCTCTCCATGGCAGCTACTCCAGTCCTCCACCTGCGGCACCTGAGAATCCCTGCTGTCACCAAACCTTAAGACTGTGGCTTTTACTGTCATTGTCTCTGCTCGCGCCGCTTGTGCTCCCCAGCTCAGGGTGGGGGCGCGGGCACCCACCTTTCCCCAGGAGGGTTGCGCTGCAGCTGTTTCTCCCGACCGTGCCGATCAGGTAGTCGAAGGCCATCTCCTTGGCGTTGAGGTGGAGCAGCTGGCTGGCCTCCACGAAGCGCCTGGTGATGTCCAGGGGGTTGGCACCTACTGAAGGAAGATCAAAGGCAACGCGGCGTCCTCCCAGTGCAGGTGGATGCTTCCAGAGTGCTCTTTGGAAACGGAGGAAATGCGCTCCCCGTGACCATGGGGGGTGCCTAACGTGAGGGTCTCAAGCTCTTGAGACCAACCAGGAGCACTGTACTCTCTGTCACGGGTCTCCTGCTACCCAGGAACCTGATGCTGAGCCTGCAGGCTTCTGAAATATGCAACTTCCGGGGGGCGCTATTGCGCTGCTGCTCCGGGTCCTGACCTCGGGATGATGACCTCGGAGGCGGGGTCCTTACACCTCCCCCTGTTACTGCTGTACTGGGCTCCACCTGCCAAGCTCCCTGGTGCTTCTGTCCCCACCTCTGCACCGGTACCACAGACTCCACCTTCAGGACCTCTGCCCTCTCGTGCTAACCTTCCAACCTGGGTTCTGTGACGCTGAGGGAACAGCAAGGAAAGCCAGGGACAGAGAAGCGGTGAGAGGATGCTTCCTGGCGGCATGGCGTAGAGCAGAGGGTCCTCCCTGCGGCAGACCCGCGGCTGCCATCTACCTCCTGACATGCCCACCAGGTACAAGCAACTGTTATCCAAATGCTTGGCACCAAGAGTGTTTTGGAGTGTGGATTTGGGGGAGGGAACATTTGCATATGCACAATGAGCTATCTTGGGAATGAGACCAAAGTCTAAGCCCAAAATCCACTGATGTTTCTCATACACCCTATACACACACCGAAGATAACTCTACACAATATTTTAAATAAAAAAGAATTGCACCAGGGATTGAACCCAGGGGTGCTGAACCACTGAGCCACATCCCCAGCCCTTTTTAATTTTCTACTTTGAGACAGGGTCTTTCTAAGTTGCTTAGTTCATTGCTAAGTTGCTGAGGCTGGCCTCCAATTTGTGATCCTCCTGCCTCATCCTCCTGCTAGGATTACAGGCCTGAGCTACCATGCCTGGCTTTTTATGCAACATTTTTGGTGCACCTGTTGTGTGGAGTCAGATGCACATGTGGGCCAGAATCAGAGTGGGGGAATCTGGTGGGCCAGCCCTTACCAGATGCAGACTCCACCATGGCCTTCATCTTCAAGGTGAGGAGCTCTGTGAGCAGATGGATGGACTGCCGCTGAAACCTGCGCAGGGTGTCCCGGCCGGTGTTGCGGACTGGGACGGGAGAGGGAGTGGGATGCTTGACGGTGGTGGTGGGCAGTATCGGTGGCGGTGGTGGTGCAGGAGGTGGTGGCTTCTTCTGGATGGGGGCTGGCGCTGGGGTGGGCTCCACAGCCAGCACGGGGGCGCATCCTAAGCTGATCTCCAGGCCCGGGATCTCTGTGGCAGTTGGCACCGTGGGGTCTGTGGTGAGTTCCTCCCAGGTGAACTCGAAGAGGTTTCGGATGCCCTTGGGGATGGTGATGCCGGCGTTGCGGCACATGACAAGGAGCTTGGAGATGTGTGCCAGCAGCTTGGGGGCCGAGGCGGAGTACTGCTGGTACAGTTCCCGGTTCGTCTTGTCGCTCATGCTGTCCACGCGTGCATGCTGCTAGGTGACACTGTCCATCTCAGGGGAGGTGGACTCCAGCCGGCAGCACTCGGAGCGCGCTGGGGGCCGCCTGAGAGCGGAGGTTCTTACCTACAGAGACGTCTGGCAAGCCAACGGGTGCCACGGCCTTTGCAGGTCATTGATCCAGAAGATCCCACCTGGGAAAGAGAAGATCAAGGCTCGTGCTCCCCGCGTAGGGCAGGAGACGCTCACCCTCCCTTGTCATCCCGAGACAGCCGCTGTGGGACGGTCCTAGAAAAGCTCCTCTGGTGGAGTCGGAGTCAGAGGCGCACAAGGGAAGGAAGGCGGCTCCCGTCCTACCTCTTGCAGTTACAGATCCCAGGGTGGAAGATGGATTCGGGTCTGCTGATGCCTGCGGAGACAAAAGGACATGTCCTTGGCTCTCCACAGGGACAGGTGACGTGGAAGCCCTTGGTCACACGAGGATGAGCCTGAGCAGGATTTTATGGTTCAGTGACTAACAAAACAGACCACGTTTCATCAGATCCAAGGCACCATTGATTGAAAACCGCACCATCTTACTAAAAAGAATAAAAAATGAACCTAAGACATCACAACTTTAGAGGTGTTGAATGTGAAATCTCACGCTAAGTGAAATCAGCCAAACTCAAAGTCTAAGGTGGGACGTTCTCTCTCATGTGTGGCAGCTAAAGTCAAGTAAAGGTAAGGGGTAGGGACAAGTTATGTGAGGAACCCTTCAGGGGCTGGAGCGGTGGCTCAGCGGTTAGGCGTTAGCCCGACATGCGCGAGTCTGCGGGTTTGAACCCCAGCACCGCACAGGCTACTAAGTGTCGCAGAAACAAAAACGAAATGAAAATCTAAATAAAATTGGTTCTCTCTCTCTCACTCTCCCTCTCTCTTTGAAAAACAACTGAACCATTCAAATACAAATTAATATTGGAAAAAAAGGAAGGTTAGTTGAGTAAGGAGAAGGGGAAAGGGGAGGGGAAAAGGAGGGAAAAGGGAGATGAAAGGGGGGATCGTGAACTGAAATCCATTTCCATGCTTGTATGAAATTGTCAGGATGAATAACCAGAAAGCTCTAATTTTAAAAACTCAAACAGGGGCTGGAGCGGTGGCTCAGCAGTTGGAGCGCTTGCCTGGCATGTGGAAGGATTTGGGTTTAAACCCCAGCACCACGTACACAACTAAGTGTTGGGGAAACAAAGGCCAGATGAAAAACTAAATAAAATTGATTCTTTCTGTCTCTCAGTCTCCTAAAAAAAAAAATCTCAGCTGGGCGTAGTGGTGCATGGCTTTAACACGGGTGGCTTTGGAGGCTGAGGCAGGAGGATTGCGAGTTGGAGACCAGCCTCTGCAACTTTGAAAGGTCCTAAGAAATTAGTGAGACCCTGTCTGAAAATAAAAGGTCTGGGAATGTGGCTCAGTGGTTAAGCACCCTTGGGTTCAATCTCCCTACAGAAAAATAAATAAATAAATAAATAAATAGAACAAAATCTCCAAGGACCAACTGAGAACCCGCAGGGCAAACCCTTCCGACAGTGAACTCTGCTGTAGATAAAGTGGCTTCCTATGTCTGTTTGCTGACCTCCCCTGGCGTCTGCATTCCTCGGCTACGCAGACTTGGAAAAACGGATTAGTTTTCGAAATGTTCAGTCCACGGAACAAAGAAACCACTCAGAATCTTGACCATCTGGGCCGTCAGCCTGAGGGCCCTGACCCTGACCCTGACCCTGACCATGACCACGGAGGGCAGATTATTTTTCCGTTCTCATTTTCACTTCATTTCTTTCTAAGTCAGGACTCGAAGGAAGAGAGGATGACGATTAAGACAAAGCCTTGAGCATCCTTGTCCTGTTAACTGGCTCGGGGATGTCTCCCCCACATCCTTCCTTTGGGGGTTAATTTTGAAGCCATGACCTACGAACCCGCCGATTTCTCGAGCCGTCTCACTGTGCTGCCGCTCACACACCGCACAATCCACCTTTCTAACATGCAGTGGTTTTCAGGATGTTCCCAGAAAGATGCAGCCAACATCTTCCTAATTTTGGAACATTTCATCGCCCCGAAAGCAGCCCGTCAGCAGTCGCTGCCCGCACCTCCGTCCCCCGGGCGACCACGGATCTCCCGTCTCCGTACATCTGCTTCTTCTGGAGTTTCTCACGAACACAGTCACACAGTAGGTGGTCTTTTGCGACTGACTTTTCTTTCCCACGTGGCGTAACGTTTCTGAGGTTTGCCCATGGACCTCGCTGCTTCTCATGGCTGAACAGGATGTCAGGGCACGGATTCACCACCGTCGGCTGATCCGTTCAGCAGTGGACACGAGCTTGCTTCAGGTTTTCAGCTACTCGGAGGAACGTGGCCGCAAACACGCGTGCTTCTGCATCAAGTGTCCACAGGTTGTCCCTGTCGCCCTCATGCAGAGGCCCCAGTCAATACTCTTGTTGGTTAGGGGAGAGGAAGGGTTTTCTCTCTCTCGGGCAGGTGTGCGAATCTACAAGTGAAATCGCTGGGTTGGATGGAAACTCAATGTCTTTTTGGGGGACAGGGTACGTAGCAGGGATTGAACCCAGGGGCACTCTAGTACTGAGTCACATCCCCAGCCCTTTTAATTTTTTATTTTGAGACAGGGTCTCGCTAAGTTTCTTAGGGCCTCGCTAAATTGCTGAGGCTGGCCTCGAACTTGCGATCCTCCTGCCTCAGCCTCCTGAGCGGCTGGAATTAGAGGTGTGCGCCACGGCGCGTGGTTCAACGTGACTTTTTGAAGAAGTGCAGAATGTTTTCCAGAGCTACTTTACCAACTACGTCAGGAGAGTTCCAGTTTCCCCATGTCCTTGTCAACACCCAGTGCTAGGTCTTTCTGGTCCAAGTGTCACACCGGGGATGTGATGTGACACCTTGATTAGGTTTGCATTTCCCTAACGATTGGTTCAACATCTTTCCTAGTAATTCTTGGCCATTTTACATCTTCTCTGGAGAAATATCTATCCAGATCTAAAGGCCATTTTTAGGAGAAATGCTATTTTTACTCAAATGCCTACATGACCTGCTCACTGCTCCATCTCTTCAAAGCTCAGCCAGAGGTGACCGTGTGACTCGTGTGGCCCGCGAGATGAAGATGACAGCTGCTGGCCTCAACTACAAGACCCAGCATGTCTTTTAAGAGAAAGAATTTTATTTAGTTTCTTGTGTGGTTTTAATTGCTCCGATGCTTCATTGTGTACATGGTGGTGGGGTTCAAACCTGCCCTCATCTCACACTTGCCAGGCAGGTGCTGTAACCGCTGAGTCACTGCTCCAGCCCCAAGGGAGGCCTTAACAGAAATTGTTTTTCTTTGTTCAGTACCTTTCTTGCCTAGGCTGGATGAGAGGGCTATAGCTCCAGCAGCCATTCTGAGCCACGAGGTCACCTTGAAGAGGGAAGCCGTGCATTAAAGGTGGCCACACAGTGTGCACAAAGCCCTGGGTTCAATGCCCAGAGCAGGAAAAAAAAAAAAAAAAAAGAGGGGGTTGTCACAGAGCAAAAGAGCCCACGCTCCTGATGACATCGTGACACCGCCGCACCACCCTCTGACCACCTACCTCCGAGTGATCCTCCGATGTTCCAGCCACTTAATTCAGATCTCTGCTCATCCTGACTGGCGGCCCGTCGTGGGAGAGCATCTCTCCTCCCTCCTATTTACCCAATTTTTATTCTGCCATTCACTTCTGCATCACTGAGACAGCGACCTTGCTTTGAGTAACGCAGTGTCGTCTGACAGCCGAACAGGACAGAGCTGACGCATAACGCAGGGTCAGAGGCGCAGCGCCGGGGAACCCGAAGAGCAGCAGCTGGAGGCGCTCCTGGGGCTGAGCAAGGAGGCAGGTGGGAGGGACAGCGCACAGGAGGAACAGAGGGCCAAGGAACGGCGGACGAGGTCTGCGAGGGAGAGCAGCAGAGGAGGCTGGAAAAGTGGCCCCGAATCAGATCCCGCAGGGCCTTGCCAGAGAAGCTGCATCTGCCCTGTGATCAGACACTGAGTACGAAGGCAGCCACGGCCCCGCGGTGACCGTAACAGAGCCCGAGAGCCCTGGGGCGCCTTCCTGCGGCAGCCGGCCTACACCTCTCAGCGCCACGCATTATCATGTGCGGTGGTGATGTCGGTGTAAACATTCCCACCTCAGGGCTGCGGCGCCTGCCTGGCATGCGGGAGGTTCAAACCCCAGCACCACGTACACAACAAAGTGTCAGAGCAGCGAAAGCCACGTGAGAAACTAAATAGTTTATTTTTCTCTGTCTCTTTAAAAAAAGAAAAAGAAATGTCTTAAATAAAATAAAAATAGACTGTACTCCTTCTACTTATAAAAACAAGTCTGTTGTGAAATAGTCTATTTGTCAGCAAAGTGTTACTATAACAAAATGCCTAAGATAGGTTACTTACGAAGCAGCGAGGTGTATTCGGCTCAGTGTTGGTGCTTCAAGGGCATCGGGTTGGCAATGTTCTCAGCGATGTCACAGCGAGGTGGAGGTGTGTACGTAAGACGGCCCTGCGAACCTCACGTTAGAGACAGAGACAGGCGTCCCATGATTCCTCTGCCGAGCAGGACCTCCCACTAACCCCAATGCCACCACCTGCCGACGAGCCTTCAATCACAGAGGACCCGTAGGGGACGGGGGGCGCACTCAACCCACACCAAAACCACAGCAAACAGTATGAACAGTGTTTTTTTAATTTAGATTTTCATGTGGCTTTTGTTGCTCTGGCACTTCATCGTGAACGTGGTGCTGGGGATCGAACGCGCGTCCTCATGCATGCTGGGCAAGTGCTGTAAGCACTGGAATGTGGCAGGTGGCTAGTGGAGGGGCTGACGTGTCCCCAGCAGACCCGGAACTGTCTGCTCAGACACAAAATCACCAAAGACGCATCGCCATCCTAAGCGACAGACAACGGTGCTCAGATGAGTGCTCATGCAAAAGGAGGGCGGGGCCATGTGACTTCTCTCCCTTTATACTCCCTACAGCGCCGTCCGATACTCCCAAAAGTCACAGACTGAACAAGGCCTGTGGCGCTGAAGTTTGACAGGGAGCCTGTGGGACCTAAAGGGGTGACAACAAAGGTTCAAGAGAGGCAATTCCCACGTAACGACTTTAAAAACTCCACAAGAAATTGACAGAGGATGTACGAAGTTAACCAACGCCTCTCTCTCTCTCTCTCTCTACCACTGGGCTACATTGCAGTCATTTTTATTTCAAGATAGCACCTCACTAAGTTGCTGAGGGTCTTGCTTAATTGCTGAGGCTGGCCTCAAAATTACAGTCCTCCTGCCTCAGCCTCCTGAGTTGCTGGATTACAGATGTGCACCACTGCACCCAGCTCTCTACCTTTTTTGTTTGACAAACTACTGTGAGTCTACTCTGTTCCAGGGCAGAACAAAGGACAGAGATCAGGAAAGCACAGGCTGTTTCCTGAGAGGTGCAAAGGAGAGGAGATGCACACGCCAAGAACTATTGGAAGCCAGATGCTCTCAGCACGGCAGCCTGGAAACCCAGAGGAGCCGATGTCACTGGACAGCTATGAACTCCCAGTGACTCGGGAGGCTGAGGCAGGAGGATTGCAAGTTCAAGGGCAGCCTCAGTAACTTAACGAGACCTTGTCTCAAAATGAGGAAGGAATAAAAAAGAAGACTGGGATGTGGCTCAGTGGTTGAGCACCCCTGGGTTCAATCCCTAGTACAAAAAAAAAAAAATTAAAGCAGGAAAAAAAAAGTCATAATCAGGAGTAAGTTGATTGGCCATGAAGGAAGGAGGACTGTCCCAACAGCCTGGCGGGGATTGGGACGCAGCCTTGAGGGCGGTGTGGGCAGGGGCCAAGTGAGAGGCGCCCCAGGCCACGCTGGTCTTGCAGGCTGTGGGAGACCGCAGCAGGTCACGGGCAGAGGTGGAGCTGCCTGCAGGGCGCTGCCCACAGGGCCGCAGCATGGCAGGAGGTGTGGCCGGAAGTAGAGGGACCTGGCGCCAGGGCTGAGCCACACCCACAGCACCCTGACTACGGCAGTGAAAAGAGGTCTCCGTCTTGGGTGCCCCTGGCAAGGGACCAGAAAGATCCAGAAGCAGCAAAGCTTCAGGGTGCACCGTGGGGTGGCAAGCACAACGGGGGCGGAGCCCTCTGACCATGACCAGGTGGCTGTTGGGGACCCTCGGGAACTGACCTCACCAGCCAAGGGTGTCCCCATCCCTTTGGTGGCACTGATCTGAGAGGTCAGTTTCGGGCAGAAGCGTTCACAGCTCAGTGCTCACAGTGAAGCAGGGCGTCCTAGTGTTCTCTGCTGTGTCTTCAGCTTCTGGCTCTCTGATCGCTTTCAGCAGATCCTGGTGGGGCACTGAGTCCAGACGGAGGTGCAGCCTGCGAGGCAGCACGGCCTTAGGTGGGCACAGCCTATGCTGCTGCGGGAACCGAGAGGAAGGGTCGTAGGTGTTCTCAGCAGAGAGGAGAAAAGGGCTCAGCCGCAGAGGGAAGGGGGTTGGAGAAGAGCGTGGAGACCCTGCCTCCGCCACCAGGGAGAGCAGATCAGGGTGGAGCCACCCCATTCCCAGTAGCAGGAGAACGCGGCCAGCCAACAATGAACTTCCAGGGACGCAGTTGAAAACCACCACGCAGCTCAGGTTTTAAAACGTTATGTGAAAGGACAAGAACACAAAAGTCCCAAATGGTGCACGCAGCCGCGAAAGCCTCTGTAGGTCAAGAGCAGCGAGCAGAGATTTACAAAGATGATTATTTCGGGAAGACAAGAGACAAGAAAAAACAAACCCCTGCATCCCCACAAGGACAGCATCAGTTCTCAGAAGCACGTGTGACCAGCAGAAGGTCCCACTCTTGTGTTGTTTCAAAACAATCCTGAGCCAGCTTTGTGCAGAGCACGGTATGGTGGGGAGAAGGGACAGTGGAAGCCCCAAGTTCAAGTTCAGGGAAGCTTAACTACTCGACCAGGCGGACACAGGACACTGCATACCCTGGGGAGATGCTCGCAGCCCGGTCCCAAGGCCACCAGTGAGCCTCCCGGGTCAGGGAGATGGTGGCAGCTGGAGATGCAGCGGAAAAGGACCACTGCTCACTGCTCCAGTCGACCGACCCACAGATAGACGGGCATTCCCTATCCGTGAGCGCGTTGGTGCAACCCCAGACTTGCTGAGCAGCGCCGGAGCCGAGGATCAGTGCTGGGCCTGGGGAACAGGCTTTTACAAAACACCCGCTTCCCGCGGCCCCAACAGACACAGGCTTCCAACGTGAAGAGAGACGGAAGCCCACACCGCCAGGATGCCTGGCCCGGCCAGCTGGGAGGGTCAGGCGGCAGGCTGGGGGCGGGGGTCAACACTTTCCGGCGATCATCGCTCACCTTAGCCTGGCAGTGTTTCTCAGGAGCTGCGTGGCGTGTAACTGACTTAGCTCGGTGTCTTGGCTGGAAGGGAAACGGTCGCTACCCGGCGTGGCTTCTCTGTATTGTTAACTGTAAAGTCCAGTACCCACCCCCACCCTGGATTCTAAATTCTACTGCCTCACCTGTGTCACAACAAGGTGACAGGAAACCAGGCCCAGGACCGTGCGCCCCGGTGTCCCACAGCCTCGTGTAAACGCACGGCTGAACGCAGGGACCTTGTGTATACGGACTGGAGTGCTGCCCTCTGGGACAGTACCGAAACAGAGGCCTGCAGGGAGGTCACGGGAAGCAAACGACCCACGGTTTCTTCTAGGACGTTTCGCTGGGCGCTGGCGGCATGAAGGTGGGGCCGCGCTCCGCCTCCCCTTGCTCCTGAGAGCACCCCGAATGTTCAGTGTGATAGGGGATTTATTTGCCGATCCTTCAGCTGTAACGGGGGACACGAGTTCGGAGCTGCGCTTTCCAGAGTCTCCTCGGGCGCTGCTTGCTGAGCTTCGGAACCAAGGAACCCAACCTAACTTCACCCACTGAGATTTAGAAGAGGAGGCTAAATTCAGTGACTGCAACCACTTTTAAGTGTTTATCTGGAACAACCTGGATACAAATCTGCCTTTTCCAAATGAATATTTTATGACATCTAAATGCAGGTACAATATTCCAGGTGAAAGGTTAGCGACGCACAGCTCTGTCTTCACGGGAGAAACGCAGAACAGCTCGCGAATTCTGCGCATCAACGACATACTGAAATGACGCTTTGGTTATCCCGGATAGAATCAAACATAGCATGAAATTAATTTGGCTTTTTATTTATTTATTTTTTAAAGACAGAGTGAGAGAGAAACCATCAATTTCATTTAGTTTTTCACCTGGATTGCGTTGCTCTGACACTTAGGTGCGTATGTGGTGCTGGGGTTCAAACTTGGGTCCTCGTGAACGCCAGACAAGTGCAATACCACTGAGCCACTGCTCCAACCCTAATGTGGCTTTTAAATACGGTTCCAAAAAGCTGAAGATGAGCTGGGCGCAGTGGCACTTGCCCTTAATCCCCACAGGCGCGGGAGGCGGAGGCAGGAGGATCCTAAGTTCAATGCCAGCCTCTGCAATGTAGCGAGCCTAAGCAACCAGGCAAGACCTGGACTCAAAATAATAAGTAAAGGGGCTGCGGAGGTGGCTCAGGGTTTAGGTACCCTGGGTTCAATCTCTGGTACCAAAAAACAAAGGCTGGAGGATGCTTGTGGCTTACGTGGTTTTCCTGCTGGACAGTGCGGCTTTCGCACAGGGACCTGCACTCGAAAGAACTCTAGTGCCCTCTGCTGGACACGCTGGGACGAAGCAGGACGCTGAGAACCGGGAGACCTGGGAGGGTCTGAAATCCAAGAGAGCGCACACAGCGGGGCTCCGCAGATTGGCTGAGCTGAATCCGCACTGTCAGGTGGGGACGAGAGGCTTCCGCAGTCCGAGATCCCACAGGGCAAGGGCACAGGGACTGCCGGCCCCCGCGCTCCGACTGGTCGTCCTGCCCCCCGGCCTCTGCTGCGGGGCCTCACCAGCCTTCTGCTTCTCACAGCAGCCGTCATCATTTCCTCTTTCTTTTCTTATTTTCTTCTTTTTGGTGGGGTGGTCTAACAGGTCTCGCACTATTTTATTTTACTCCAATTTTCTTGGTCTCTTTGAGGTGGTTGGCTTGGCAGCGTCAGCCCTTATATTCAGGCTGGTGATCAACTCTGAGCAGATTTCTGTCTACGGGACCCTGAGCCGCCCCAGCTCCGCTGCTGAAGACACTGCTCTCCCCGCACCGGAAGGCCTTGCCCCGAGCTGAAACAGCTCAGCACAGCAGCAAGGGCTCCTTTCTGTTCCCTCCCTCTGTGCACCCTGCACGGCCGCAGCTCTGGCACCAGCAAGTGTGAGTTCCTCAATGAAGGCGTTTCCCTATGACTTGCAGAATCAGCTTCTCGAAGTTCAAAGAGGCGGCTGAGTAGCGGGTTTGTCTGCACGATCAGGCTGACGAAATGAGCACGGCTCTGGCGATCCTGCCCTTCCTGGGGGACTGAGGTGACACCAGCGCGGTCCTCCTGAGCCCTGCCCACGCGGCACTCCCACCTGCTCCACACCATGCGGTCCCCAGCCTGGTGAGGAGGCCAGAGGAGCTGGGCTTTGAGGCAGGAACGCCCAGGTCACCACACACGCTTACCAGGTGGCAACGGAAGTGACATGGACCTGTCCCTTCCGGGGTCATGGAGGTGCTCTTGCTGCTCTCACCAATGCGCCACCAGCTCCAGGGACCCCTCGGGGGCTGGTCATTTGCCTCCCACCTGACCTGGGATGCTGGACGAAGGCTGGCATTGGCGGAATCTGAGTCATGGGGTGGAGCGGGGTCAGATCCACGCCCCCCGGGGTCGCAGTCTCTAGAATAAACACTTCTACTCTCTCACAGCCCCACGCTGTAAACCCAGTGAGTCACAACCGACCAGGCTGCAGGGAACACGGCAGGTAAGCCACCTGCACCCTCTAGAAGAAATGAGCAGACGCGTGGCCACAGGAGTCTCAGTACCGTTCACTTTTTTCCCTTGGTGAAACTGAAGCCCGAGCCTTCTAGGGGGAAGTACAAGGGGACAAAGCAGAGGTGCCCCCCAGTCCCCAGTTACTACTCCCTCTGTCAGCCAAAGACACTATCGATGGCACAAACCCAAGTCAGAGTGCATTTCAAGGTCATGTCACCTGCTTGTAATACGATATCATATCATCCAGAGTCTCGAAGGTGACTGTGGGCGCTTGCGGTGGGCCTTTGGGGGCAGGAGAGGATGACGTTTGTGCAGAGCTGGGTTCCTGGCTCTGGCCAGAGCGCTGCCCTGGCTCACTCGGTGCCGGTCCAGGTCTGCTCCACGTCTGGCTACTCAAAGAACCAGGTCTTCTTTGACCCACAAAGTAATCTGACGGTGGGGCAAACTCTGGATCTCGCTCGGCCCGGAGATCAGACTGTCGCTTCAACCAGTAGCCAAAGGAAAATTCTGGTGAAGATAAGAGAGAATGCTATTAGAACAGCTGAACTTACAGTTAACACTTTTCAATTGTTATATATCTTTTTTCCTTTTTTGGTGCTGGGATTGAACCCAGGGACACCCAGTCGCTGAGCCACATCTTCAGCCCCTTTTTAAAATTTTGAGATGGGGTCTAAGTTGCTGAGGCTGACCTCGAGCTTGTGATCCTCCTTCCTCAGCCTCCCAAACTGCTGCGATTACAGGTATGTGCCACTGCACCCTGACCAACTGTTTTATGTATTTCTTTAAAAAAAATCACCACAAACCCTCTGGAGAATAAAGATAGCAACAACAAAACTGCAAGAAACAAGGCTAAGAAAAAGGAGTGATTATTTCCACCTGGGGAAAGATTAGAGGAAGGATCTATGGAGGTCAGCAGGCTCAGTGGACACTACCAGAAAGGCACTAAACTTTCACGCAAGAGTGAAACACAGAAAAGTGAGCCTGCTTGGTGACGCAGTGGCACTTCAGCACATGCACTGAAGCTGGCATTCCACGTTTCCAGCTGTGGCTCTTGCTTTGCTCCTACTGTAGCTCTGGACCTCTGCGGTCGAGGGTGGAGAGGAACAGGCCAGGCATCTGGGGACTGCCCCAGACTCAAGGGAGCCCGGGTGTGGCTCAGGGTACAGCATTTGCCCAGCGCTCCGTTCCCAGCGCCAGGGTGGGCAGAGCGGAGAGCACCAGAACCCACATGATTTAAAGCAGAACAAAGCCGTCTGCAGGCCCTCACCTCAGCGCCCACCTACCTTTCCCTCTGTCCCACTCCCGGACATGCGGCACCCCGGGCTTGGTGTCCTTCCTCTCCTGGATGATGACTTCCACTTTACTGCTCTGCGCGGCAGGAGGCGGAGCAGGCGCGGCCTTGGGTTCTGGTGCCAGAGGCCCAATGACCCCTCCATCTGCTGTTTGTAAGGTAACAAGCCCTCGTTAAGATCATAAAAAAACCAAACACGCTAAGCCTAAAAGTAAAATAATTAGCATTTACAAAACGCCTACCACGCCCCAGGCAGGGGTTTTACACTGAAGCGCTCTGCACACAGTAGGGCGTCTAACTCTTGTACAACCCTAACCTTCAGGACGGCCATTCTGTTCGGGTTTTATCAAAGAGGAAAATTCAGCTCACAAATGTTACCCAGAATTAAAAACCCAGCAGTCTCTGTCCCTACTATGCGTCTCCACCTCACAGCCCAACAGCTGAAGGAGCAGGAGCCCAACTGCTCCACCAGGCTCAGGCAGGGCGGCGAAACGCTGGCTTTCCCCCTGAGAAGTTTAGAAACGGATTTCCCGAAAGCTCCGCTGTGCACTTCGCACCCGGGAACGACGGACGCTCAGGACGCACAGCAAAAAGCGGACGATGTGCAGAGCTCAGCCTGCAGACGCCACGCGCACGAAACTAAGCATGGTTTTCAAACACCCGGGTCTTTCCGGCCTCTCTTCAGAGCCATAGGAGGCTTTGCTCAGAAGGCAGAAAAACGGTTCCCTGCTTAGCACAGGCTCGTGTGAGAGCTGAGGCTTCAACGCCACACTGTCCCCGATCTCAGCTACGCACGCGGCCACCTCACTGGAGAGGCTTTTTCCCGGCCTCCCCTGCCGCATGCACGGCCCTTGGGCCTGAGCTCTGGTCTAGGCCGTGTGCGACTTCCAACTCACATTCCTAAAAAGCAGGCTGCCCCTCTCTTTCCTTGCCCCCTTTCCCTGGTCAGGTAGAGGTGCTGGGAGCAAGCTCTGACCTGCAGATGAGGGGAGCCCTCCAAGGAGGGGCGGAAACAGCCAGGCAGGAGGAAACCCAGGCTCGACCCTCTGGGGTGGAGCCTTGAGCCTGTCCTGGACGCCCACCCCCACCCCTCTGGGGTACTGCAGCAGGAGCGGGTTTCCCTGGCTGTTCAGCATGCACACAGTAGGCCCAACTGACCAAGCACTCAACAGCGCAGCAAGGGAAAGTGCCCAGCAAGGCCCAGCTCTCCGGCGGCTGGAGCACCGGCTGCCTCTAGATTCTCTACTACCCGGGTTTGTGAGTGAATCAAAAAAAAAGAGTCGATTATAAGCAATAAAAACTACAACTATTAGCAAATCAACCGAAGTCTAGAAAGCTGGGAGAGGGAATTGTGAGTCTGTATCAGCAGCGCGTTCAGCCTGACTCGGTGCACACAGCACAGAGGATGTGCAGACGCTCCCCGCGCCCTCCACCCGACAGAGTGCGCTGGGTGGGGGACGCAGTGCATCGCACGGCAGCGTCAGCACCATTTCTATGTTTCTACGGACATTTTAAAAATAAATTCAAAGTAAAAACTCAAGCTTGCGGTGTTTGTGGGCATAGCTAAACTTTTCTCCAAGCCTCGGCTTCCAACCGCACGTCCTGCTGTCTAGAAGCCCCGAGGGTCCCTCTCGTCACTCTGGTCACCCAGACTGCTCCTGGAGAGCCTCAGAGGCACGCTGCTTGCCCAGAGGTAACTGCAGGGCTAATTCCCACGGTGCCGCCCCACAGCGCAAGGCGGACGGCGCGGACGCCAAGCTGGGAGGTACCTGCGCTCCCCTCTTCCGTGCCACCTTCTGTTGACTTCTTCACCCTCTTCTGCCGGAGCTTGGCGAGTCTCGCCTCCAGCACAGCCTTTCGCTTTCCCTTTATGTTCTCCCGCTTTGTCCTCTGATCCGTTGTCTGAACAGAACACAGAGTCAGAGCGTTATCTGCTCGAAGTCAAATTCTTCCCAAAAGGACGAAATAATTTTCTTCTAAAAGCAGATAACCAATTGATTTCCATGGCGCTTCTAAGCAGCTCTCGCGGAGACGCAAGAAGCCTCCAATGTCTTGGGAAGAGCGTCCTGGAAGCCCTCACACTCAGGATCCTCCAGTTCTCCTCTACTCCTCAATCTCTTTAAAAACTTCACGTTTTCTCAGGCCACCCCCAAGGACCACACCTGAACCCAGATTTAAAACTTCCACGCCACACCGGCTACTGAGACCGTGGCAGTCACCTCCGCGGAACCCGCAGCAGCGCTGTGCACAGCAAGCGCAGTGTAACTTAACTGACTGGGTCTCTGTTTCTCTCTCACCTCCCCTGATCCTTCCTAATGTCATCTTGGAGCCTAAGTCGGTACCTGTTCTCGCAGCATCTCCAGAGTTTTCATTTGCTTGTCTCGCAACTCTTGGTCTCGGGCAAAGGCAAAATACCCAACACCAAGTTGCCGGGCCTCTGAAATGAGTCGAAATTATTCAAAAGATTAGGTTCCCTCACCAGTGAACCACACTCGCGCCCAAGTTCCTAAGGAAGCAATGAGAAAGTGGTATCCGCAGAAGTCTCAACAAACGCACAATCTCAAACACCTGCAGTTAAGCAAAGAAAACAAACCAAATAAAACCAAAACCAACCAAAATAGGGCTGGAGCAGCGGCTCAGAGGTAGAGCACTTGCCTGGCAAGGACGAGGGCCAGGGTTCAAACCCCAGCAGCACGCACAGTGGATACCAGATAAAAAGATAAAAGTGATTCTTTCTCTCCCTGTATCTTTCATTATTATTTTTTAATAAAGAAACAGGGACAGTGAGAGGGAGAGAGAGAGAGAGAATCAACTTTATTTAGTTTTCCTATGGCCTTCGTTGCTCTGACACTTCATGCGTACGTGGTGCTGGGATTCGAACCATGTCCTCACACAAGCCAGGTAAGCACCATAACCACTGAGCCACAGATCCAGCCCCCCTCCCTGAACCTTTAAAAATAAGCAAGAAACCATCAGAAAGCCAGAAGCAGTTTTCGTCTTGTTTGCAGAGCCTCACGGCAGCCCCCTCAGAATGAACTCTCGGATTCACAGAGCCATGCCAGGAGGGTGCTCTCGAAAGAAGTCACCACGAGAGCCGAGCACACTCTCCAGTTCAAAGCGGGGCCGTCTGTGTCAGAGGCGGCTTTAGGAACGTTTCCTTTCCTACACCGGCCACCTGCCCGAGATTCTAACACAGCTTAACAAGCTACGAGCAAAGCAGGTACCGTTTTCCCGGATGTCTTCGTAGTGCACGGGCCCCAGCGGCCGCTGCAGGGCTTCCCTTTCTTCTTCCTCCCACTGCTGGCGCTGAAGCTCCTTCCTCATATCTTCAGATAGTAAGGTTTTCTCATTAGCAGGACTAACGAAACTAGCAGAGAAACAGAGCAAAACCCTGCTCAGAGCAGGACTGCGACACGGCAAGGCCCAAGCTCAGTGGGTCAAGCGGGCGTGCGGAGCAGGACTGATGACAGCCGCCTACAGGGGCTTCTGGTCCATGACGCCGCTGGAAAATTGCTAAGATGGATTTCACCTCTCAAAACCAAGCACCAAGCCAGGCACGGGGCACACGGCTGTGACCCCAGTGGTGCAGGAGGACTGCAGGTCTGAGGCCAGCCTCAGCCACTCAGCAAGACGAGAAGGGGCTGGAGATGTGGCTCAGAGGCTGAGCACTCCTGAATTTAACCCCAGGCACCAGATAAAAAGATAAAAGTGATTCTTTCTCTCCCTGTATCTTTCATTATTATTTTTTAATAAAGAAACAGGGACAGTGAGAGGGAGAGAGAGAGAGAGAATCAACTTTATGAACAGATACAACCAAGGCCCGGACGCGGCACGTGAGCGTAGCGAGACCTTGACCCGGCACCAGGTCAGGGAACCCCTTCAGTCTAGCTCCTGGGTTCACACGTGGGAGGTGGCCAGGGAAGAGGACTATGGCCACCAGGGACACTGAACCTGCTCAACTTTGCACCCAGGCAGGGCCCCCGTCGTGGCAGGGGGACGAGGTTTCTGCTGTCCCTTCCCCACCCACAGGATGCCTGACCTGGAGGGCGCAGAGGAAGTGGCATTTTCCTCAACATTTTCATATCAAAGTTGCCCTCGGCAAGAGGGACTTATTCTCCAGGGTTCTAGCAAGTTGGGTCCCATGGAGGAATGCGGTCATGAAGCCCTTACTTCAAAATACCAAGATGAAAAAGGAAGAGTAAGTAAGGTAAGCGCCACTCTGACCCCACTTGCTTGCGGATAAGCCCCTGTGTTTACTCTCGAAGGCTGGCTGTTGGGCTGGGCTCCCTCTATATTCACTACGATCTCCACGACAACAGATAAAGCTCCACTCTTCTGTTTTAGTAGCTGCACAACACAGAGGATCACAACGGAGTGCCTGCTGCCTGCAGCCTTAGCTACCTGGGAGGCTGAGGCAGGAGGATGGAAGGCTAGGAGTACAAGAAAAAAAAAAAAAAGAACAGAACGGTACCTGGGTGGATTATACATGAGTGGGTGCGCTAACTCCCAAAAAGTGCCTCAATAAATATGCTAATAAACTTAAAGAAGATCTCCTCATGAGGGAAGGAAGACAGTCATGTAACAGCCTCCTCCAGGAAGCAGAGGGAAAGGCTGCAAGTCGGCCCGGGACAGGTGTGCGTATCACTTACAGCCTCCCCTGAAGATTCTTATCCATCTCCAGCAGATCTGGCAAATCCTTCCTCATACAGCGGCGGGATCGCCCCAAAGAGTCCACGTAGTCCACCCTGAAATGAGAGCGGGAAGACGTGAGACGGGCTGTGCAGGTCCGAGGCCTTGGTCCAGGCCTCAGAGAGCAGCACCAAGCTGGTACTCAGCCCACTGCGCCCTCCATGAACCTCAGTGCCAGATGTCTGATTTCAAAGTAAATCCCCCAGAGGAACGCGCCCAACACCTAAGAAAGCGAGAAGAGTTCAGACGGCCAAACACGGCCCCGGCAGGCATCTCAGGAGCTCGACTGACCCGGATCCTCCTGCTCCTTCCGTGCATCTTCCCCACCATTCTGTCCTGTTTTCTAACTGGCACAATGCTTCCTGGTGAGTCAGAAATCTCTGCATGGATGTCAAGGCATTTTCCGGCCTCATCTTTGCCCACACCAGACAGTGGGACGGGAAAGCCAGGCGGACAGCGAGGCGCAGTTAAACACCGACTTCCCACACACGCAAGACGAGGCTGGCTGGAATCAGCGCTCGGCTTGCATCACGACCTAGCAGGTTTTTACTCCTGCAGTTACGGGCAGGGAACGTCCCACGGCCTGGCTGGGTGCGGAAGACACAGGAAGCGGCATCAGCAGTCCAGGGCGCTCCACACGGGGCTTTCCTTTGTTAGCATTTCTTTCCCATCCAGCAGTGCTGGTTTTTTTTTTTGTTGGCCCCTGGTTCATTTTTTTTTTTTAAAGAGAGAAGGACAGTGAGAGAGAGAGAGAGACAGACAGAATCCATTTTTATTGAGTTTTTCACATGGCTTTCGTTGCTCTGACACCTAGTTGTGTACGTGGGTGCTGGGGTTTGAACCTGTGTACTTGCGCATGCTGGGCAAGCACTGTAACCACCCAGCCACTGCTCCAGCCCCTGGCCCGTGGTTTAAACACTGACCGTTTGGAATCTAGTTTGGAATCTAGTACTACAGTCCGCCTGCTGATTATCACAAGAAACAAAGCCTCCAACTGAGGACAGCGGTTTCTTTTTTTTTAATGAATGGGAGGAGAAAAACGACCCAGCCAGATGGTCTGTGTAATTATTTACAGTATTTTTGTGGAAAGATATTCCACCACCTGGAATTTAACTACCCCAAGGATTTTACAAGCAGTTAGATTCTGGAGCTTAATTTAAAAACAAAACAAAACACAAAAAAATGTCAGAACTGCTTGCCATGCGTCTCCCTCCCCAGATGGCGGCACGTGACGCCTCAGTGCCCCCCACTCTCTCCAATCACTGGCAAATTGCTGGTAATCACGCAGGTGCTAGTAAGCAAAAACTGAAGAGCAGCCGTTAGACCTTTCAAAGGGGACGAGATTTCCGCTGTGAAGGCAATCAGGGACTATTCTGCTCCCGGATGCTTCCACACCGAGGGGAAGATGAAGTCAGCAACTTGTACCCAGCAGCCACCACGCACTCCCCGAGCAACCCGGAGCAACGCAGAGGAGGACGGAGGGCCAGGCACCCTCCACAGGGCTGGGGAGGGGAGGCGCAGGACGTGAGGACCAAGTCTGCCGCGGACCCTTGCGTGTCAATCACAACTAAAAGCTGACCACCAAAAGCAGGGGGCAAGTTCAACACGGAGGGCACCATCACCCGGACAGGAAAGGACAAGGGCTCCGACAAGAGGCCACGTGTGGTCTTTTGGCTCCGGATGGGGAGTAGCCGGTCCTCTGCCCCAAATGCTGTCTAGCTACCTAGGCGGGAGGCCATGAGTGCAGCTCTGCACCGTGGACGCCCACAGTGAACAGAGGGTGCAGGCTGTCTGCTCTCTGTGCCCCACTGGACCTGAGCGGGTTCTGAGAAACATCCACCCGCTCGCCGCCCCGCCACAGCAGGACATCTGAGGCTGGCAGGCCAGGCAGATGGTCAGCAATGTCAAGCTCCGCTGGACAAGGGTCCAAACGACGTCTCAGCACAGAGAACCCTGACAGTGGACGCTCCTTTCTGGCCACTCATTGACCGTGGGTCTCTCCGTAAGGCACACTCCTTCACCCAGGTGGAGGAAACACTCAGAAGCGTCAATGACGCTCTATAAAATGCCCGCTAATGCCCCACAGCCAGCAAAGCCCAGCGCACTTGCTGCAGCAGGTCAGGGGGACAAATACTGCAGCCAGTTTCACAGAAGAGGCTGGGCCTCACGGGGGCACAGATCTGACTGTGGTCACAGGTGGCAGCAGGTGACAGGGGCTGTGTCCACTCCACCAGCTTCTTTCTGCTAGAAGCAGAGGGCACCACTGTGCCCTGTGACATCCACACAGCAGTGGCAGGGGACACAGGAGCACACTTCTGCACTCAGAGCCAGCGCACTGACTTCACCGAGCACCCTGGGCCTGGCACGGGCTGGGATAACTGTCATGATCCCTGAAGGAGCGCGAATCCCACCGAGCTCGAGGAGGGGTTGCAAGGACAGAACAGAGGAAGACTAAGGAGACCCGCGCGACAGGCGCCGGCGGAAGCACTCACACCACACAGCACCTCCCGGCTCCAACCACGCCACCCACCATTCTTCGCTGGGGTCTTGGGGAGGAGGTATGTCTCCTTCCGAAAGCCCTTCGTTGTCCTCCTCGTCCCTTTCTGCGGCCTTTCGTGACTCCCGGGTGGCACCAACCGCTTCCATTTCTCTGCGTTTGTCCATCATCTTTTGTGTGAAATCCACAAGGTACATTTCCTCCACTTCCTCATCTAGGACACAAAAATCCATCTGCACAATGAAGTCACGGAGGAGTACGCAGGGCACAGACAAGCAGCAGTTGCGGTCACTACCTGGTGGCGCCCTCACCCTGCCCAGCTCACCAGCCAACACCGGCACCCTGGGGAGGCTGCTGAAGACACAGGGGTGCCCAGCCCCACAGGGAGGCCAGAACGACCGTTAAGAAGCCCGAGCTTCCCGCTGCAATGCCGTCTAGAGGCCGCTGGGACAGCACAGCCAGCTGACTGCAGCACTCACGGCTCTCAGCACCAGCAAAAGGGCTTCCTACACGTGTGGGCCGCGTCACTCGACCTCAGGCTGCTGTGGCACAGGAGGCCTTCTCCAGCCAGCCACATGGCTTTAGATAAGGCCGACAGGACAGGCAACGGGGAGGAGCGCTGACCGTCACCCAGGCAGCCCGAGCACCCAGCCCAGTGTTCCGGGATCTCCATGCTGGATTTAAGATGCACCTGCATCTCTACTGCCAGCCTCCACTCACTTGCCCAGATCCACAGGGCCAGCCTGTGGGGCAGGCCTCATGGCCTGGAAGGAACACATCTCCACACCAGCATGCCTTTGGACCTCATCCCTAAATATAAGGAGAGTCTGAATCTAAACAGAAAAAAAGGTTAACAAAATGAAATAAAAAGAATTTAAACCCAGGAAATAGCTCAATTGGAAGGCGTGCTCCCTTAGAGCCAAGGGCCAGAGCACATGCAGGGAGGCCTCCTGGTGACGCCACCCTGCCGCCGCTTCAGGAAGGCAGCGAAGCCTCTCCCACAGCTCCAGCTCCGTCCAGCGCCTGACCTTCCGAGGCCAACCCATTGCTGTGCAGGGACACAGCCCCTGCTGTCTGGGAAGAGGCAGCCAGTGACCCAGGGCAGGCCCTGCCTGCCTCTTGTTGATGGGTTTTCTTTTTTGGGGGGTATGAGAAAAGGAAGTTTAGTTATTAATACTATTTAAAAGTGGCTGTAAACACATCATAGAAATATAAATTTAAAATACAGGGGGGGAAAAACAGGGTGTGGTGGTGCATGCCTGTAATTTCAATAGCTCAGGAGGCTGAGGCAGGAGGATTGCACATTTAAGGCCAGACTCATCAACTCAGGCCCTGTCTCAAAATAAAAAAGAAAAAGGGCTGGGGGTTTGGCTCAGTGGTTAAGGGCCCCTGGGTTCAATATCCCTAGTGTCAAAGGGAAGGAAAAAGTAAACAAAACCCCAGAACTCTGAAATCACCATAATTCCACTCTGTGCCATCTCCAGCTCCAACACAGCTCCGACCACACCTAACTGTGGCTGCTTTAAACCTTATGCTAACTCTGCTCGGTTCAGCGCCCTCCTCCTCCACCCGATGACACGTTTCCTTGGAACCTGGCTTCCCCTGTACCTGCCTGTGCCCCACACTGCACGGCAGCCCCTGGGCTCTGCACTGTCTGAGCTTGTAGCCACAGCAAGTTAAATTTTAATCTAATTTTTAAAATCTCTCCATATTCTGAACAGTAAGAAATAACGCAATGAGAAAGATCTGTATGAGTTACAGAAAATGAGGCAGTGTGAACCATATTTACCTATAAAGTCTCCTTCCGTCATTTTTTCATATAACTTGGCTTTTTCTTCCAATTTTTCCCTAGGAGGAAAAAAAACACAGTATTAGAAATGGTGTCACAACTGTCCCTCTTGGTGAGCGACCCACACCCTTGGCCTGGCCTAACAAGGTGGCCACAGCTAAGGCTGACTGCCCTGTCCAGAGGAGGCCCTCTGACCCACTTGTCCTCTGCCCATGACACACGGCCTGCGTGTGTCTACGTCACTGTGACACCCAGCACGGCGGAGCGAACTAAGATCCCAACAACCCAACCCATCTGCCAGATGCCGATTTACCAAGAGAGAAGTGGCTAAACGCATTTCTGGGTGTGAGCCTGAACAGAAGGACCAAGTTGGAAACAAGACGTCGTGCATTGCTAGCTTCAGACAAGGGTCCCTGGCCTCTCAATTTCTTGTAAGTCTGTTAAAAACACGACAATGCTGGGTGTGGGGTGCACACCTGTAATCTCAGGGACTCAGGAGGCTGAGGCAGGAGGATCACAAGTTCAAGGCCAGCCTCAGCAATACAGCGAGACCCTGTCTCAAAAATAAAAAGTAGAAAGGGCTGGGGATGAAGCTGGAAGGAAATATGCCCCTGGGTTCAATCCCCAGGACAAAAGGAAAGAAAAGAAAGAGTTGATTTTAAAGAGAGCGTGAATAACGCGCTCATGACGCACTGCTAACGAGAAGCAGCCGCCGTGGCGTTTCAGCAGGGCAGCCTCTGCTCACGCCAACGCTGGTGACATTTGTGTTCAGCAGGGCAGCCTGGGTGAGGCCAGCAGCTCTTTACTCCAGACAGGCTCCAGGGGTCACCTGAGCCTTCCTTGTGAATTCACTTCACCAGACAGGAAATTTCATCTCTAATGTCACTCAGGCGATGAGGTCCCTGGTCACATGGCTGTGACAAGTGACTTGACCTTTCCCGGCCTCCGTCCCCACACAGACAGATGGAAAGATGAGCTGCAGGCTGCTCTCAGGGTTGCCACCAAGGCTGATGGGGTGACAGCCAGAGCCACATGGCCTCCCACACGCCCCGCGCCCAGCCCTGTCCTAGGTGCTGAGGACTCAGAGGGAGAGGCTACGAAAAACCAGAGAGAGGGAGGCCTGGGGAGTGACAGTCGCCACAAGGACAGAAGGCCGCGCGGGCTTCTGAGGAGCTGCTCCAGTCTGCAGCAGCGCTCAGGTGACAAACTGCGCATCCCGGATGAAAGAAAACCAAAGTCAAAATCAGAACACAGCGCGTCAGGACAGGGTGACCATGAGGGACACTCATCCTGATGGGGTGGCCAGGGGACCCTTGGAAAGTGACAACTGAGCTGAGGCACAGTACGCAGACGCCCACCATGGCAAGGGAGAGGGGTGAGAGGTGCACGCGCAGAGGGAGACGGGCAGGGACAAGGGCGCAAGGAAAGGACAAGTCTGTGCAGCCCCCAGCTACTCAGGAGGCTGAGGACAGAGGATCGCAAATTTGAGGCCAGCCTGGGCAACTTAGCGAGACCCTGTCACAAAATAAAAAATAAACAGGGCTGGGACTGAAGCTCAGTGGTAGGGCAGCCCTGGGTTCGATCCTCAGTGCTGGAAAGCAAAAGACGATTTTGGTGCAGTGTAATAACGTTTTGCGGGGAGCAAGAACAGTCTCCACAGAACAGAGATCAAGGAAGACGTGAGAGAAACGGCCACTGGGTTTTGCAGAGGATGACGCTGGTGACCTTGAAGAACGTTCTTCAGGGGAGAGGAAAGATGCGTCTCAGGGCGCAGCAGCGAGGCTTCCGCGCCAGGTACCAGGCGCCACCTTTAACCCCCGGGAGAAGCCTGGCACTGGCCTCGCCGTACTGCGCCCGGATTAGGGACAGAAGCAGCACAGAGTGCAAGGAGAGCCCACGGTGGCCTCTTCACAAAGCCCATGCTCCGAGCACACGTTCAGCGTGAGAAGGCCGCCTTGAGACGGCCGACGAGTGACACCTCGGGTCCGCTGGGGACAAGCCAGGCACTGCGGAAAAGGTCCCCAGCTGCGAACACCTGGCATTTACGTTCAGAGCCAAAAAAGCTGATCAACCTTCGAAAGCACGGTTGGTACCGCCGGCCACCGCAGTCTCCACCATGGACGGAAAGCAGAAGCGCACACGGCCATCGGGACGCGCAGGACAATCGGATTCGGACTCAAGGGGACACCGTCTCTTCACAGATGCCCGCGGATAAGGACAACGAGAACTTCGTGAGGACAGAACCAGAAAAACCGTCACTCTCAATCCGACAACGTGGTAACTGTCAGCAGCAGGGTGGAAACGTGCTGGCACCAGGGCACCCAGGTCTGAGGTGCCCACCACAGGTGGCTGTCACCTGCGAATGGGGACCGGCACCTTCCAGTGGAGACCAGCAGAGCCGCTTCATCAAGTCACCACCACCAGCATCAATGGTGACACCAACGATGCCAGAGCCTCTGAATGAGAACGGAGCCACCGCGGAAACAACCGCCGGTGTCCAAGACACCAAGAGCTCAGCAGTCGGCAAAGGGCGAGGAGCTGCTCCAGATCAAAGGGGCCGAGCAGCTCTGCGCCAGGTGCCATCTTTGAATGCTGCGTTATGAAGAAATGGTGGACGTGACAGGCGGGACAGCGGGCAAATCTGAAACGCGGACCACGAAGGAGATGGTCCCGCTTTTTGGGCACAACAAGCTGCGTACTGAAGAATGAGGACACGGTGTCGGCGGAGGGGCAGAAGACAGTAGCCTGACAGGAGGCTGGCCGGTCGGCCCCGGTGACGAGCACTGGGGTGTTCTGTGCCCTTCTCTTTTCATTGTTGGTCTGGGGGGAGTCAGGGTCTCATCAGCTGCTCACAGGGCCGGGTGCAGTGGGCCACTTCATCAGGAGGCTGAGGCAGGAGGATCACAAGTTTGAGGCCAGACTGGGCAACTTAGTGAGACCGCAATGAACAAGAACCATAAAAACGGGCTGGGGAAATAGCTCAGCAGCGCAGCACCCCTGGGCTCAATTCCAATACCGAAAGAAAGAAGGAAAAAACTTACTTAAATGACAGTCCAGGGAGGGGCTCTGTTTCATCTTCTAAACCGAGATTGCGTTTTACCTTTTTAAGACTACAGACAGGATGCAAATCACATTACTCGGAGAGGACGGGTGGCTCTCCCTATCCAGATTCCATGTCCCCACATTCAATTCACTAGGAACTGAAAGCCAGGTCACGAGGTTGTGTTCCTGTCTGTGCGGGACGTGAACCGAGGCTGTGATTATTTCCTCAACGCTGCAGCGTCAGAGCTACTGACCACGCACCCCGCAGGTTAACGAGCTCCGCCTTCCGCAGGACCCTGCGGGTTCCATGCAACGTCACGTTGCTTCACCCAAGGGATCCGCATCCCTCGGCTTTGGTACCTGCAGGGGAAGGCCCTAAAGCCAACACCCCGACTATGCAGGACAGCTGCCTGGATTTCCGGGGCCCTGGGCTGGAAGGACGCTGCTCACTGCTGCAACGTCCAGCCCTCAGCCTGGGGGACCCCGAGGCCGCTGCTGCTCAGAGCCTGCCGTACCTTGCTCTGTCTAACGTCTTCTGCTCCTCGATCTTCTGCTCCACGTCTTTCTCAGCACGATTTGAAACTCCCGTGTTCTGTCTGCTCCAGATACTTGGTTTCTGGAAAGTAATCCAAAGGACAGGACAGCACATGACCGGAGGCCAAATCAACCAGGCCACAGTCTACGGTGCGTCACAGAGAGACCACTGGGGCTGGGTATGGTGACAGGGGCATCGTGACCAGCACTGCGGGAGCTGAAGGAAGGCCCTGGAGTCCGTGAGGGCTCTCACACCCGCGTTACCGTCTCCTACCCTCACTCACTGCATTCAAGACTCCGATGAGATAGTAACAGGGTGGGGTCCACTACCCACGAAGCGGGAAAACCACCCACAACTCCTCAAGACCCAGGTGTTCTCTGCCTTCTCCGTCTGGATGCAGAATTCCTGTCCCAGAACATCCCCAGGAGAACAGGAACCAGCCGCTCAGCAACAGCTGGGCTTTTCTAACGGTGCGACGGGCAACTGTGCTCCCACAAGACCCCGCCGACCTCTGCTTCCTCCCTGAGCACGTTTCACACGGATGAACAAAGGAAAGACAGGATTGCCGCCCCGCCCCTTTCCACGCACAGCCGCCGGGTGGTACGGGCCCTGTCTGCAGTGCTAGAGATGAGCAGGTCTTACTGTTACCTTGTGAGCTGTCTTCGGTTTTGCCCAAGCTCCAGAATCTTTCAGATGCTTTTCTTGTTTGAATTCCTCTTGTTTTCGGAAAAGTTCCGCCTTCAGATCTACCAACTAGAAGGAAGCCATTAAGAGAACAAAAACATTCTTATTCAGGTCTCGCAGGTGACAGGGTTGCCAAGTTACTGTGACGCTCAAAGCAAGATTTCAATTCCAAAATGGACACAAAATTCAACATTCAGGTGCAGAATCCAATGCAGACCCGAAGCAAGTCACTCTGGGGGCCAGGTCTGCGGCGAGGACAGCGCTCTCCAAGGATCCTTGGGCAAAGGGGGAGGAGAGCGAGTTCTGCACCCCAGATCCCACCAACAGGAAGCAGCCCCGGCCTCGCACGTGGTCGTTCCTGTGCTGGCCAGCACTGCGATCATTTACGATTTCTATAGACAAACGCGGGGTTCTTGTCCGTTTGGGTTTTGGTACTGAGAAATGAACCCAGGGCCACATCCCCAGCCCTTTCCCTTTTTTTAAAGAGAGAGAGGGGTAGTGAGAGAGAAGGAAAATCAATTTTATTTAATTTTTGATGTGGCTTTTGATGCTCTGAGACCTCGCGATGTACGTGGTGCTGGGGTTTGAACTCGCGTACTCACGGATGCCAGACAAGCGCCCTAACCACCTAACCACCGAGCCACCGCTCCAGCCCCATCCTCAGCCCTTTTAATATTTTATTTTGAGGCAGAGTCTCGCTAAGTTGCTGAGGCTGGCTTTGAACTTGCGATCCTCCTGCCTCAGCCTCCTCAGCTGCTGGGATTACAGACGTGAGCCACCTCACCAGGGTTAGGGAAATATTTTGTTCAGCAACTGCGTGAGCACTTTAACACTAAAAAGCATGACACAGACATGATCGGGACCCGCTCCCTGCCTCCAATAGCCAACAATGGAAGAAGAAAGGCAATTTACAAGTGGGCAAGATGATGCCAGGACTTCGGAGTGGGAGAAAGCCAGTTCTGATGGGGAGGCCCCTCCATCCAGGGCGCCGGAGGAGGACGGCAAGATCTGCACCGCAGACAGGAGGCCGCTGAGTGAGCGGCAGCGCAGCTCCAGCTCTAGACGCTGTGTTAGCTACATCAGAAGGTTCCAGAATGGGACAGAAGGAACACGTGTCGAGAACGGGCAGCCGGGTGACCGTTCGCACCTCTCCCTCGGCTGCATCCGTCGCCAGAGTTCACCTGCAACGCAGGATCTCGCGACAGCTGCTGGATGGGCATTTCTAAATCAGACGTTTCTCACCGGCTGGCATTCAAGGAAAATAAAAATAACTGAATTCAATGGCTTCTATTTTGGAAAAAAAATCAATTTAAAAGTAACTTTGGCGAGAATCTTGATGATGCAAAGGAGGAGCTGGGGAAGCCGGCGCAGCCAGCAGTCCCGGCAATTCGGGAGCGGGAGGCGGGAGACAGCAGGTGCTGCCGGCCGCAGCACCTCAGCCAGACCTCGCCTAGATGCAGCCCGGCGGCGGCCGGCTCCGGGCTCCCATCCCCTCGATGGGTGGGGACCCCACAGAGGACAGTTTCACTCAGGGCCTAACAATCTGCATTCTTGAAAAAGATGGGGGCTGCAGCGGTGGCTCAGCGGTTACGGTGCTTGCTGGACGCGGGTTCGAACCCCAGCACCATGTGCACGATGAAATGCTGAGCAGCGAAACCCACATGAAAAGCTAAATAAAAATTGGATTCTTTCTCGCCCTTAAAAAAAAGAAAACAAAAGAGGGAGGGAAGGGGAAATAGTGGGGAACGATACTGGCCAAATTATATTCTTATATTATGTACATGTAAGAATATGCAACTTATATCCCACCATTACGTACAACTATAATGCACCAACAAACATGGAAAAAAAGAAAAATTCCACCTCTCACTAATTACATCAAATTCCAGCCACAACACTTTCCTATTCTACAACTTCGTTTGAATATTTTTTTTTAAAGAGAGAGAAACAATTTTTATTTAGTTTTTCATGTGGGTCTTGATGCTCTGAGACTTTGCTGGGTACGTGGCGCTGGGGTTCGAACCTGGGTCCTCGTGCCTGCCAGGGAAGCACCGTAACCCTAACTGCTGAGCCACCGCTCCAGCACCTACATTATTTTTTTTAAGAGCGAGAGAAGGAGAGAGAGAATCACCTTTATTTATTTTCCACCTGGCCTTTGTTTCTCCAACACTTAGCTGTGTATGTGGTGCTGGGGTTCGAACCCAGGTCCTTGCGCGCACCAGGTAAGCGCTCCACCTGCTGAGCTGCAGCTCCAGCCCAACTTCATTTGAATTTTAAAATAAACATGCTCAGAAAACTATCAACTCCCAGACTGCATTTCTATTATAAGTACTGAAATTTTTAATCTGTCAGGATAGGTCGGCCTTAACATTTTAAGCTTTTTCATACTTTTAAAATAACTTTAATATTTATGCCTTCTGAATCCTCAAAAAACATAATAACTAATACCAATTTTCAGAATTAGAGGAGGAAAAACATTCAAATGTTGAGAGGCTGACGCTTTCCTTTGCTCCTTTTGAATCCTAATACTCTGCAGTAAATTCAAGATTAAATCAAAGGTCGGGCAAATTGCTCTGATGTCATCAAAAAAATAATAAAGGCTTTGAATCAATCAGACTGCGCGAGCTGCATCCAAGCTGGGGAAAGCGCCTTCACTTCTCTGAGGCTCAGTTCCGTCTCTACAGCGTGGACGTCCTCACGGCAACAGCCTTCCAGGGCCGTCGCGAGGATTCACCCGACCCTGCATAAAGCCGTACTTGAGTTTTCTTCCTGGAGTAGCTGACTTCACAAAACTTTTTTTGGGTGTTAGAGGGGGTTCTGGGATTGAACCCGGGGACACCTAACCACTGAGCCACATCCCCAGCCCTTTTCATTTTATTTCGAGACAGGGTCTCACTAAGTGGCTGAGGCTGGCCTCCGACTTGCGATCCTCCTGCCTCAGCCTCCCCGGCTGCAGGGATTGCAGGCGCACAAAGCTCTTCATATGCTGTCAAACTTCCCAGCTCCCAAGGGGGAAACTTGGCCGCGTCCAAAGCTGAGGAACAAGTGCCACTGCAGCGTCCTGGAAGGAACTAGCCAGGCCCTGGACTGGAGAAGAACCTTAAAGGGGGTGCAGGGCCAGGGCGGCGGGGCTTCCCCCTGCTGCAAGCGACACGAGAGGCCAAGCCCAGGTCCCTGGAGACGCTCGGTCAGGTCCCGTCCGCGGGGCGACGCCTGGTTCTGCGCCCGGTAAGGAAGAAAGCTGCCCCGGGTCCCCGGGTTCAGGCCCGGCCGGGGGGAACCAGGGCCCGGCGCCGCAGCGACGCTGACGGGTGCAGACGGGCAGAACGCGGGGCCCGCACTCACCGAGGACGCCGTCACGTCCAAAGGCTTTTTCCTGCGGTCCATGGTCGCGCCAGGGTCTCCAGTCCCCAGCCGGACCCTTCCCGGATTCTTCAGGCCTCCTACGCCGGCCTGCGGCGCAACCGGAAATGTGTTTCAGAGCGACGCTGAGTTTGCGACGTGAGTTACGACCTCGGCGCCATCTTGAGAACGTCAGCACGCGCTGCGGAGGGTGTTCGCCACCATGTTGGGAAGGTCAGAGGGAGGGCGAGGTTGAAGCTGACAGCTGAGGTCATCGGAAGCCGGAGGGAGGTTAAGAAAGGACGCGTGTTCGGCGCCATCTTGAGAAGGGAGAAATCTGGCTCTCTTTGCAATGGTCGCCATCTTGAGTGGGGAGAGTGGGTTTTGGAGGAGGATGGCGCCATCTTTGGGAGGGCGAGGAAAGATGAAGATCTTTACGATGAGAACAAAGGTGGATGCCTGGAAGTGGAAAAATACGAGTTCAGTTTGAAGACCTGCGGAATGCCAGGCACTGTGTGTCGCTTTTCACAGTTAGTTGTCACAGAAGTCATGTCATGTGGGAACAGATTGTGTGAATCTTAGAAGCAATGATAACTAGATTTAATGTCACGCTAGTGTGTGTGAGTGTGTAAGGGCAGGAACTCCAGAAGCTGGCTTTCTGGGCTAGAGGTCACTGATTCTGCACTTACTGGCTGTGTGACCTTGGGCAGGTTCCTTACCGTCTCTGTGCTCCACTTTGCAAATTCAATAAACTACTTCAGGGGTCTCATAAGGGTTAAACGAGACAAGTGAGCTACTCACGATACAAAAATACTGCTGACGGGGACACACAGACCCCGCGTATTTACACAGGGATGCATATGTGCAAAGCCTCGCATGGCACAGGGAATTGGCAGGTGGGGTTAGAGGTGGACGTGAGGGCAGCGGCCGTTGGGCCCAAGGTGGTCACCAGGGTCATTAGAAAGGGGAGACGGGCCAGGCTTTGAACAGGGAGGGTGGACCAGGTGCCCAGGACTGCAGGAGACCCAGGGCCACAGGGAGCGGGGTCTGTTGTTGGTCCCCGTAGCAACCTCAGGGCCAAGTGTTCTTATTTCCTTTTGTAGAAGAAAGGGAAACAGAAACGCTCAGCAACTTCTCCAAGGTCACACAGCTCACGCTGGCCCCAGGGTCCGAACCAAAGCTTGAAGAGACTCCTCCTCCTCTCTGGACCGCAGCTTTGCTTTCCGATTCGTTCACGTGTGCAGTTTACCGGAGGAAAGAGGGAATGTGAAGGAACTGCTCTCAGAACACTTCTGCAGGGTGGACGGAGGCACCGGAGAGCGAGCGTTGGAGGCCTGGGACTGACAGGGAGCATTTGTCAGCCTGGAGAGCCCAGCTGGGCTCACTTATGATGATACTGGGGCTTTCTCTGCAGGACATGGCTGAAGACAGAAATAGTAAACTCTGCAGCCTCCAAAGACCTGACAGCTGGGCACAGCTGGAATCCCAGCAGCTCAGGAGGCTGAGGCAGGAGGATCGCAAGTTGGAGGCCAGCCTCAGCAATTTAGCGAGGCCTGGAGTAACTTTAGTGAGACTCCAAATAAAAAAAATAGAAAAGTCTGGGGATGTGGGTCAGTGGTTAAGCACCCTGAGTTCGATCTTTAGTACAAAAAATTAAAAAACAGGGGGCAGGAGCAGTGGCTCAGCGGTTACGGTGCTTGCCCAGCATGCGCAAGTACACAGTTTCAAACCCCTGCACCCACGCGTACAACTAAGTGTCAGAACAATGAAAGCCACGTGAAAAACTCAATAAAAATTGATTCTCCCTGTCTCTCATTCTCTCTCTCTCTCACTGTCCTTCTCTCTTAAAAAATAAAAAATAAAGAAAGGAAAAAGAGGTGATACCAGAGCAATACATACCTACATCGTGCTGGATGTAGTGGTGCGAGCCCATAATCTTAGCTACTTGGGAGGCTGAGGCAGGAGGATCACAGTTTCAAGGACAGCCTCAGCAACTTAGCTGAGACTCTGTCTTAAACTATAAAATGAAAAGTACTGGGGATGTGGCTCCGTGCTAGAGCACTTCTGGGTTCAGTGCCTGGTACAGGAGGAGGAGGTTGGGAGGAGAAAGATTCCTAACTTTCTTCAAGGAACTAGAAAAAGTAAACCAAACCTAAAATCAGGAGGAAAAAAAAAAGGAAATACTAAAGATCAGAGAGGTCATTTAACTTTTATAATAACCTCACCTTGCAGGTGTGTCTCACCTGGCGGGTAGGTGACCTCACCTGGCAGGTGTGTCGTCTCCAGCCCGTTGTGCAGGTGGATATGAGGCTGGGGGGGGGGGGTCTGTTCTCACGCTCCCCTACCGCTCCCGGGGCTCCTGGACCTCTGTGCCCTCTCGTTTCCACCTTGTCCTCCCTGCTGTCCCCACCCTTCATGCTGCCAGAGGTGGCAGAGATCCAAGCTGCTGTGGCTCCAGCAGTTGAGATGAGGCCCTTCTTGAACGGCCCTGGCGCCCGAAGGCTTCCTTTCTGCAGATGACTCCCAGGTCCCGGGCTGTTCATTGCAGATGCCCCGATGTCCCCTTTCATTTCCCGCCTGGTCGAGATGAGAGATGGAGACGGCGCGCTGGAGCGGGAGGGGGACCGTAACCATGGCTACCGGCCTCTGGGTCCTGCAGGAGGAGAGCAGCCGGCCCTGGGGACGGGGACTTGGCAGGCAGGGAGCTGGGGTCTTGATCTGATGGGAGGACTGCGCTGGCTGCAGAGAGGGAGAAGGAGAAGTCACAGGTAAACCCCACCCTTCCACTCCAGCACCCAATTCCATCTCCTCCCTGACGGCAGCACGGGACTCGACCCTGCCTGGGCCCTTTAGCCCTCTGAGCAACCTAGGAGGCCTCTTCTTTAATTTCATTTTTGTAGAGAGAGTATCAGTTTATTTTTTCATCTGGTTTTTGTTTTTTCCTCCACTTGGCTGTGTATGTGGTGCTGCGGTTGGAACCTGGGTCCCCGTGGGTGCCAGGCCAGTGCTCCGCCGCTCAGCCACAGCTCCAGCCCCCCAGGAGGGCGACGTGACTCACGCTGGTGGAAGAAACCAGAATTCAACGCAGGGTGTCCAGCCATGAGCCTCTACCAACGCCCACTCCTCATTCATTCATTTTTTCTAAGGAGGAAAGATTAATTTTGTCTCAATTTCAGAGGTTTCAGTCCCTAATCACTTGGGCCCATTGCTGCCGGCTTGTGCTGAGGCAAAGAGTGTGTGGTGAGGAAAAACTGCTCGTTTCATGGTAGCCAGGAGGCAGAGCGCACAGGGGCCAGCGTCCCAATATAATTTTTTTTTGTACTAAGGATTGTACCAGGACCACTGAACCACCGAATCACATCCCCAGCCCTTTTTATATTTTATTTTGAGACAAGGTTTTATTAAGTTGGAGGCTGGCCTCCAACTTGTGGTCCTCCTGCCTCAGCCTCCCATGTCACTAGGATCACAGGTGTGCACCACCCCACCTAGCTCAATAGACCTTTTTACCCACTTTTTTGGTGCATTATAGTTGTACATAATAATGGGGTTTATTGTTACATACTCATACATGCACGCAATATGACAACATGTATAATTTGGCCAACATCCCTCCCTCACCTCCTCCCATGCCTTGGTGACTTCTACTGAGCTCCTCTTGTTCGCTTGTTTATTTGTTTTTTCTTTTTACTTTTCCAGTTTTATTGATTGGGGATTATTTAATATCTTAGAGGTGCAACTATTCAATCCTCCCCTTTCCCCTCCCTCCTCTCCCCTTCTCCTTCCTCTCCTCCGCTGGACTCCTTGGCTCCTCTGTCTGCATTTGATTTTTTATTTTTTGAGTGTAATCTTACCTGTCCCTCCCTGTCTGCGTTATTGGGCTCCAGCTTCCACCTACGACAGACAGCATTTCAGCTCTGAGTTCTGAGTTTCGCTAATTCCTCGGCGAGATCCTCTCCGCTGCTAACCCTTCACCTGCAGCGCCGCGGTCTCATTCTCGCCATCGGTGAGCGCAGGCACCGCCGTCTCCGCGCGTTCGTCCAGCGACGGGCATCTGCGTTGACCCCACCATTCAGCCGCTGTGAATCGTGCGGCTATAAACTCTGGTGTGGCTGTTAACATTTTTTTTTAGTGATTTAAAGAGAGAGAGTCCATTTTTATTTATTTTTCCATGTGGTTTTTCTTTTTCCTCCACTTTGTGGTGCTGGGGTTCGAACCCGGCTTCTCGTGTCTGCCAGGCCGGTGCGCTAACTGCTGAGCCACCGCTCCAGCCCCCTCCACCGGCATTTCTGACTCCGTTCCCATGTGCAGCTGCTGTGCTGGGCGCTGGTGAGACAAATGAACAAAGCAGCCTCGCTCATCTCGTCACCCTACGTCACCGCCGTGGTGACCAAAGCCTTGTGGCGTGGCTGCGAGGGGATCAAGTGCAGACTGCCACCAGGCTCTCCGAGGAGGTGACATCTAGGCTATGACTGAAGAATCAGAGCAAGGAGAAAAGGATTCTAGGCGAACAGCAAATGGCAAAGTCCCTGGCTCAGAAGTGAGCACCGAGAGGAGGTGGGAGGGGAGGATTGCAGGGCGGGTGGGATCCAGGCTCACCTTGCAGATCCGGGTGCAGGGCAGGGATTCATCCTGGGTGCGATGGGAACGGTTGGAGGGTGTTGTGGCCTAGTTGGGAAGCGACCCCAGAAGCTCCTTGTGAGACAGTGCGGGAAGGGTTGGAGGTGACAGGGCTGCGTCATGAGAGCCCCAACCCAATCAGTGCAGTGACCCGGACAGGGAAGAGCGGGTGGTGGCTGGAGGAGTCCCTGGGCCGTGCCTTTGGGGTGCACGGTTTCCCTGTGGTGGGGGGCGCTGTCTCTGCTGCCTGGTGCCTTGTCCCGAGGTGCCGTCCTCCTGTTCGGCCTCACCTCGGCCTGAGCCATGGAGCCGGCCAACCAGGGACTGAGACCTCGGAAACCCTGAGCCCCGAACGGACTCGTCCTCCTCTAGGATTAAGCTCATAGGGTCTTTTGGCCCCAGCAGCAAAAAAAGCTAGAACAAAGGGTTTTATTCTTTTTTTTAAGAGAGAGAGGGACAGAGAGAGAGAGAGAGAATCAATTTTATTTAATTTTCCACGTGGCTTTCGTTGCTCTGACACTTCGTTGTGTCCCTGGTGCTGGGGTTTGAACCCGTGGACCTGCGCATGCCAGGCCAGCGCCGTAGCCCCCGAGCCACTGCTCCAGCCCCGAACAGAGGGTTTTAAGCAGGACGATGACGACGGCTTCTCTCCAGCTGCCGCACTGCTGGGATTCGAACCCAGACGCTGTGGCCCCCGGGGGCTGAGCACTTCCTTGGGGGGCTCTGCCCTGAGCACCATGGGACGGGGATGGTTAGCAGCACCCGGCCTCTCCCCACCCACCCCAGTGTCAACCACCAAAGGAGTCTCTTGATGTCACTAAATGTCCCCTCTGTCCCCGGAGAGCCAATGACTTAGGTACGAGGCTCATCCGCTGGTCTCCTGCACAGGGAGCCAGGAGTCGAGGTTCTTGGTACCACCGGGTGGCCCCGCGGAGCCCTCTGTTTAGCCCTCTCAGGCCCAGGCGGTGGACTCCATCCGTGCCTGATGCACGGGGACCTGGGAGTGTGTCCTGCATCCGGGCGGAGATGGCTTTGCTGGCAGCCAGCACAGCCTCTGCACAGGAGCTGAGGGCTCACCGTGTGACCCACTGGGTGCTCACAGCACTCAAGCAGGGGACATTGATCCTGCTCCACCAGAACTTAACCTGTGGAACGGACCAGCGTTCAGAGCAGGCACGTGGGTCCCAGGAGAGGGCACCCAGGAGAAGGCTTGGTGCAAAATTCCCTAGGTCACCACACGAGGCTGACGCATGCAGCTAATGGCTGTGTTTGGGCCACCAGCATCCCACTGTCCTTTCCCAACCAAAGTCCATGTGTTCGGAACAAAGTCTGCAGTCTTGGGTTAACGGTATCTGCAGAGTAATGAGGTTCAGAGGATGAGGGCACTGCCCTCATGATGGACTTCCTGACTTTATAAAAAGAGGAAGCAGCCGGGTGCAGGGGTGCGCACCTGTGATCCCAGCAACTTGGGAGGCTGAGGCAGGAGGATTGCAAGTTGGAGGCCAGCCTCAGCAACTTAGCAAGACTTTGTTTCAAAACAAAATATTAAAGGGGCTGGAGCTGTGGCTCAGCGGTTGCAGCGCTTGCCTGGCATGCGTGAGGACACGAGTTCAAACCCCAGCACCACGTGCACAACAAAGTGTCAGAGCAACTGATTTATGATTATGATTTATGAATCAATCATAAAATTGATTCTCTGTGTCCCTTTCTTTCTTTCTTTTTTTAAGAGAAGGACAGTGAGAGAGAGAGAATCAATTTTTATTGAGTTTTTCACGTGACTTTTGTTGCTCTGACACTTAGTTGTGTACATGGTGTGCTGGGGTTTGAACCTGTGTACTTGTGCATGCCGGGCAAGCGCTATAATCACTGAGCCACCGCTCCAGCCCTCTGTCCCTCTTTCTTAAAAAAAAAAAAATTGTAGAGCTGA
>PVKS010020452.1:0-36780 GCA_004027875.1 Aplodontia rufa | reverse complement strand
AAAAAAAATCATTTGAGATGTGGAACTTCAGTCATCTTAAAGACAATGTACTATATAAGTCCTAGAAGGAAAAACAAGAGAAGGGGGACAGAAAAATACTTGAAGAAATAATTGCTGGAAATTTTTAAAATAATTCATCATTAGAAATTTTGTAAGCAAAATTTTAAAAAAATGTCATAAGCAAGAAAATAAGAGAAACATTTTCAAAATGTTGAGGGGAAAATAATATCAACAAGTTACTACTCTTTAGCAGCAAAAATATCAATTGGTATAAAATTTAAAAATTACAGGCATATGAAATCTGAAAGAATTAGATTTCAATACATCTGCACTATTAAAAATGTTAAAGGAAGTCCTTCAGACAGAAGAACACTATCTCCATATAAAGATATGTATCTGCACAAAGGAATGAGGAACACTGGACATGTAAGTATGTGGATAAATATTTAAGATATTTTTCTTATTATTGAAATATATTTAAAAGATAAATAAAATTGGGTGTATTGGCACATCCTAGTATTTCCAAAGACTTGGGAGGCTAAGACAGGAAGATTGCAGTTTCTAAGACAGCCTTAGCAACTTAGACCATTCTCAAAATTTAAAAAAAATAAAAAGGGGCTAGGGATGTAACTTGGTGGTAAAGTGCCCACTGGGTCAATCCCTAGTACAAAAAAAGAAATGATAATTTAAGCAAAAAAAAAGAATGAAAACTGTGTTTAAACTAAGCTATTATGTATGAATCTATGAATTTAGGATGTTAATGATAATCTAAGATAACCACAAGCAAAGTAACTAAACTATATAAAGAAAGGGAATCAAAATGATACACTGCCAAAAAGTCAGCTAAATATTATTTTTAATGACAGTAATGGAGGAAGCGAGGAGTAAAAATTGTCTGAGACCCGTAGAAAAAAGGTAAATGGCAGAAGTAGGCCCTTCCTTATCAGTATTAAATGTAAATGAATTAAACTATCCAATTAAAAAGGAAGAGAACAATGGAACGGATTGTTAAAGCATGGCTTGTGCTCCATCAATAAAATACTATCTTTAGATATAAAGACACAATAAGACTGAAAGTAAAAAGAGAAAAAAAAAAGAAAATTCTGTGCAAACAGTAAGTGAAAAACAGCTAGGGTTATATAGTCAGACAAGTAGATTTGAAATGGAAAATAGGTTGCAATAGACAAACAAGGACATTATTAAACGAAGAATCCAACACATAAAGATGATATACACACCTAATGACAAAGATCCAAAATGTATGAAACACAATAGGCAAAATTGAAGGGAGAAATAGCCTACCGAGTAGTTGATGCTTTATACTCCATTATCAATAATGAATTGATTTCTAGACAGAGGATCAACAAGGAAACAAAGAACTTGAAAAAAGCCCATAAACTAACTGGATCTAACAGATATAAGAACACTACACCTGACAGCAGGAGATTATACTTCTTCTCAGGTGCACATGAAATATTCTCCAGTAGGGACCACATGCTAGGTCACAAAACAAGTTTAAATAAATTTTATATACTAAAATCATACAAAGCATATTTTTGAACTACAATAGAATAAAATTAGAAGTTATTAATAGAAGAAAAGCTGAAAAACTCACAGTCTTAAACAACTAGTGACTTTAAGAAATTACCAGAGAAATAAGAAATGCCTAGAGATCAGTAAAAATGAAAGTATTTTATTCTTAAATTTCTGGATTGCAGTGAAAGAAGTGCTCAGAGGGAAATTGAAAGCTGCAAATGTATACATCAAAGCAAAGGCTGGTCAAGTGCCCTGGCTCATGCTTATAAACCCAGAGATTTGGGAGTCTGAGGTGGGAGGATGGCAAGTTCAAGGCCAGGTTCAGCAACTTAATGAGAACTTGTCTCAAAATAAAAAAGTTTGGGGATGTAGATCCATGGGAGGTGTCATTGGGTTCAGTTCCCAGCATCAATCAATCAGCCAATAAGCAAACAAATAAATAAAATAAAGGAAAAAAACTGATAGAATTGCAAGGAGAAATAAGCATATCCAAAATATGGTTCATAATTTCAATATCTCTCTTCAATAATTGATAGAACAGGAGAAAAGGAAGAATTGTTCATACAAAAACATGTGTATGTGCCTACCTACACCCCACATTCTAGTTGGGGCCTGGTTGAGTCCCACAGGAAGGAGCCCAGGACACCACCAGTAGGATGCACTTCTGGAGAAGCCCTGCTCAGAACCAATCAGGGGAGGTTTCTCGCCTGGAGCAGTCACACCTACCTACACCCCACATTTCTGTTGGGGCCTATTTGTATCCTGCCAGAAGGCACTCAGGACACCACCAGTTGGACCCCAATGCTGAGCAACCCTCTTCAGGACCATTCAGGGAGGTTTCCTGCCTGGAGCAGCCCTGTTTACCAGACAACCCACATTCTGGTTGGGGCCTGTTTGAGTCCTGCTGGAAGGTAGTTCTCCGTTATGGTAGGTTCAGTTTTGCAACCTGGAACCTGGAACCAAAAGGTAGAGCATACCAGGACCCAGGCATAAAAAGCATCTAGAAAAAGGTGATCATCAAAGAGTTGGTGGCTCATCTGACCATTTGATTTACAAGGAAAAAAAACCACCTGAGGAACTGCATACTTTCCCTTCAGGAAATCTCAATTCAGAGATCCACAAGAAGCTCTTCAAAATGAAGAATCAAACAAGGAAAGGTTCACCTGAAACCAAAACTCCCCCCAAAAGAATGTCACAGATAGAGGTCAAGATGAAAACCTTGAAAATATTATCAATGATCACTGATTACTAAAAGGAGCAATGAACTAAATGAAGATATAATGAAGGGACTAAGTGAGAAAACTCAAGAGATGAAAAACTTAGTTATCAAAGAGACATACTCACAAAGGAAGTAACAGTGCTAAAATCTGCACTCAATGACACAAGAGGAACCATGGAGGAATTTAATAATAGACTAACTTCCATAGAAAATAGAACCTCAGCTCTTGAAGAAAGAACTTCTAACAATGAGGACAGACTGAGCAAGGTAGAGAGCACGGATGACAAAAAAGAAAAAAACTCACAGAACATGAACAGAATTTTAAAAATGTCTGAGATGAAATTAGAAGAAACAATTTAAGAGTAAATGGAATACAAGAAGAAATTGGAACATAAAGAAATGGGATAAGCAATATTCTCAAGGAAATTGCTAAAGAAAATTTTGCCCACATAAAAATAAGAGTCAGATATGCTCATCCAGGAAGCTTATAGGACACCCAGTAGGTCTAATCAAATGAGAAGCTCAGCAAGACACATCGTATTCAAAATCAAGGAAAGAATATTGAAAGTGGCAAGGGAGAAATGCCAAATCACATTCAGAGGCAAACCAATCAGAATCACATCTCACTTTTCAGTTCAGACTCTGGAAGCAAGAAGATCTTGAAAGAGATCTTTCAATGCCGGAATGAACACAACATGCAGCCAAGAATACAATACCCAGCAAAACTCAGCTTCAAATTGGAGGGGGAAATAACAACTTTGCATGATAAGAATGAGCTTGCAGCATTCATGAACAGAAAGCCAGCATTACAAAGAATACTCAAAGATAAACTCCAGATACAAGTACAAGCTAATATTCCTCAAAACCCATAAATGCAGGAAATCCAATAAAGGTATATGCTATCAACTAAGACAGCACAGAATTTACTAATAAAATGCAATGAATATGAATCACAACCACATAACAATTGTAACACTGCAAGTGAATGGTCTCAACATACCAATCAAAAGACACAGATTAGAAGATTGCATCAAAAAATAAAACCCAACAATATGCTGCTTACAGGAAACCCACCTTACAGCGAATGACATCCACAGATTAAGGGTGAAAGAATGGGGGGAAAAATCTAACAGGCATACGGCCCAAGAAAGCAAGTTGGAGTTGCAATTCTTATATCTGACAAAGTGGATTTCAAACATAAATTAATCAAAAAAGATAAAGAAGGCCACTACATCCTAGTAAAGGGAACAATAAAACAGAAGAAAATAACCATAGTAAATATATACTCTCCAAACACCAAACACTCCCAACTATGTGGAAAAATTAATTCAAGATATAAAACCACTTGTGGACCGCAACACAATAGAACTGGGAGACTAACACTCCTTTATTGCCAATAGACAGATCATCAAAGCAAAGAAACAATGAAGAGATCTCCAGTCTAAACAACACCATAAATCAAACAGTCTTAACAGAAATCTACTGAATATTCCACCCCAAATTGGCAGAGTATACCTTCTTCTCAGCAGCACATGGATCCTTCTCCAAAATAAATCAAATTCTAGTTCACAAAGGAAATCTCAGCAAATATAAAAAATAAATATTGTTCCATGTATCCTATCAGACCATGATGCCATGACCCTAATAATTAATAGCCAGAACCATGGAACAAAACACACACATATGAGGAGATTGAATAACACCCTATTAAATGAAGAATGGATCCAAGAAGACATGATAAGTGTAATTAAGAAATTCTTGGAAGAGAATGAGAATGAAGACACAACATATTGAAACCTCTGGGACAGCAAGAAAGCATTCTTAAGGGGAAAGTTTATTGCACTGAGTGTCCACATTACGAATCAGGAGAGATCCCTAACAAATAAGCTTGAGCTCTAACTCAAATCTCTACAAAAGGAAGAACAGTTTAATCCCAAAGCCAGCAGAAGACAGGAAATAATTAAGATCAAAGTTGAAAACAATGAAATTGAGAACAAGAAAAAAAAAACAATGAAAAGAATCAATGCAACAAAGAACTGGTTCTTCAAAAAAATAAATAAAATTGACAGACCCCTAGCTAATCTAAGTAAAAGATGGAGAGAATCAACAAATCACCACCAAGAAGGAATTGTCACCACTGGCCCCCTTGAAATCAGATTATCAGAACATATTTTGAAAAACTATACTCCTCTAAATCAGATGATGTGTATGACATGGACAAATTTCTAGACACACAGAACATCCCCAAATTGACACAGGATGAAATTGAAATCCTAAACAGCCCCATAAGAGGCACTGAAATCCATACAGCAATTAAAAGTCTTCCAAGAGATCGAACATGGCCACCACCCACCAGCAGTGATCCCCAGATGCTCCTGAGTAATACTTCATGCTGCAGGAGTAGGAAGCAGTATCCAATGGTAGGACAGGGGTCTCAGTGTGTGGGATCATTACCCCCCCCCCATTTTTTTTAACACCAAAGGAAAAGAGCTTTGCATTAATGAATCTAAGCAACAAGTTTGTCACACCGGCTCAATTGGCTCCACAGCCGGGGGAGGGGAGCTATCCCAGAGGGGAGGAAACAGGGCACAAGTGTTCTAACATGGTCACAGTGGGGAACACCTTCTCCGCAAGCTCACAGTTTGCAAGAGCTGATTCTCCAGCTCTGGGATTTAATTGCTAGCAATCCCGAGCCTACAGCTGTGGGTGCTTGGCAGCTGGCCAGCTCCGCCCACCATTTTGAGGTTTCCCTGAGGGCAGGGCTGGTCACTCACTCGGCAAAAATGAAACCAGACCCATTGTTTAGGCACAGACTAGGGACCTCAGTCTACACGAACAGAAAAATAGATTTTAGCTCACTCTGACCTGGCCGACTGCCCAGGGGGGTGTGTGGGACTGGGAATCCCCTCTCCAGCTTGCAGTATGAACAAGCGGTGACCTCCTGCCTGCCCTCTTACATGCCGGAACAGGAGGAGTCTGTGAACAGAACTTGGCTCAGTAGGGCATATTCTTCCCAAGGGGGCCACCTGCCTCAGTCTGTCCAAAAGCTGCCTGCAACTCTCTAACAAGGCAGGGTCTGAAATCAGCCTCAGGAAACTTTGAACAAAAGGGGCAGCCTGGACTCTCCCTCAGCATCTGAGCCCTGTGCATAGCCAAGTTTCCATAGGTCCTGAGCTCTTCATGTGGGACTGAGTTTCCACGCCCCCTAGTGGTTGCAATTGAGAACCATATAACACTGGCCCAGTTAGCCCACACCCTCCCTCACACGCATCTTCCCTTGCTGGGACTGTGACAACCCCACAGAGCAGCTCTTGGGCCCTCTGAAGATCATAAGACATCCAGAGTGGATCATCGGTGATCCCAGGGAACCGAACTTCAGTCTGGCCACTCTCCATGAAACAGTCAGAGTCCCACACATCCACATTTGGATCTACTAGACTACCTACAGCTTCTGGGTCCCTGACTTAAGAAGATCAGGAGTTTGATCAGGCAGAAAATAATCAGCCCAGGAGTGCATCTCAGAGGGTGCTGAACTGTATTCTCACAAGAAGCAGGAGAGGGCAGGGCCTTCTACCCCTTTGCAACAGAAATTATTGAGGAGATCCTCTAGGAAAATCCAGGCCACCGGAGACTACCAAACTGCATCTCCCCTGACAAGCTCAACTAGGAAGAGTCCCCACCTAGATTGCAGATATGAACACATTCCCCCACGGTACACACTGACCTATGGGGCAAAAAATCAGAACTTTCCCAACTTTTTTTTTTAAAATGGGGATCCTGCTGCCATCTAGTATTTTTAACTTGTTTAACTTTTAACTTTTTAATTCTTTTATTTTTTAAACCTTTTTTGCTTTATTATTAGTATTGAATTTGGTGTTCAAGCAAGTACATATTTTTTGTTTGTATATTGGTGGTTGAGTTCTACTATCTCTGTGTCTTCTTGAACTCAACTGCTGTCTCTATAGCATTGGGTTCCGACTGGGAAAACACTTCATGATAGCAAAACAGCCCTCAGTCTACTTTGGTCGAAGAGAACCATGCCCCATACTAACTTCTTCTTGTACTCTGGAAATTCCTAAAATATATGCTATTCTCTCTCATCCTCACCCAAACTCTTTACCCCACCCCCATTCTATTTCTATGTTTTCCTTATTCCTAATTGAATAACCTGCACCACCCTAAACCATTGTTCCTCTTTATTCTAAGACAGGAGCTCTAATTTACCCCCCCACCCCAATTCATCTCCTTGGCTCTCTAGTCGTTTCTTCTCCCCACTTACAGAGGCCCTGCTAACTGAAGAAAGGGACATTCTTCAAAACAGGTACTTGCTTGCTATCATAATATATCATGAGAGCTCTCTCAAAGAAAACTGCTTCTACAGGTGCTAATCATCATAACTGTTTTAGTTGAAACTGTCTAGTATATGCACTATAGGCTCCCAATTCCTCACTGACTGGACTGGCAACCATAGGACTGAGGTGCCCAAATAGCACCCCATCCCAATGATGCAAAACAATAAGAAGCTCCAATTACCCTTATAAGAGTACTAAGGTTAGTCATCAAGACACATCCCCTGTTTCTGAAAATGAGGAAAAGAGGAAATAACTCCCCTCCTCAACCTCACAGTTCTCCACCCAAGGACTCCATGGTTGGGGTCCTAGGTGAAAACCAAAGAAATTGTATCAACATCATGATTAGTAACTTAGTCAAAGTGTTGAAAGAATTAAGGAAAGAGATCAGAGAATAATTTCAAATGATGAGAGATAACTTTTATAATGAAATAAGGGAGCAATTCCACAAGATGAAAGATCAGCTTTATAAAGAATTAGACACCCTGAAAAAAGATGTAGCAGAGCTATCAGAATTAAAAAAACATTGTCAACCAAATCAAATCTTCACTGGAAGATACTAACACCTGAGTAAACTCCACTTAAAACAGAACTCAGCTCTTGAAGAACGTACATCAGATAATGAAGACAGGCTAAGCAATGTCGAGTTCAAAGAGGATACACAAGATAAGAAACTTACATTACATGACTAGAACTTCCAAATAATATTTGATGAGATGAGAAGAAATAATCTGAGAATCATTGGCCTGGCTGAAAACTCAAAAGAGCAAACAAGAGGCATTAAGAATCTTTTAAGTGAAATTATAAAGGAGAACTTCCCTTAGATTAGAATTGACCCAGAATATCACATCCCAGATGCTTATAGAACACCAAACTGGCCTAATCAAATGAGAAATTTACCAAGACATATATACAAAATGAATAACAGAGAATTCTAAAAGCAGCTAGAGAAAAGCTCCAAATCATATTCAGAGGCAAACCAATTAGGATTACTATGGATTTTTCAGATCAAACAATGAAGGCCAGAAGAGCTTGGAACAATATTTTTCAAGCCTTGAAAGATAACAATTTGGGCTGGAGTGGTGGCTCAGTGGTTACAGCGCTTGCCCGGCATGCGCAAGTACACGGGTTCAAACCCCAGCACCCACGTACACAATTAAGTGTCAGAGCAACGAATATGTGAAGAAAGTCAATAAAGATTAATTTTCTCTGTCTCTCCCTCTCTCTCTCTCACTGTCCTTCTCTCTTTAAAAAAAAAATAAAGATAGCAATTTTTAGCCAAAAATAACATACCCTGCAAAACTCAGCTTTAAATGTGACAGGGAAATTAAATATTTCAACGATAAACACAAGTTAGCAAGATACATGAACACAAATCCTGTGCTACAGAATATTCTCAAGGATATTCTTCATTCAGAAGAAAATGCTAATGATACCCTAAACCCTTAAACAAGGGTAGTCAATAACCACATTATGCACCAAAGGATTCCCAAGATGGCTCAAAACTCTGTAGTAGTCACAAAGTCTGAGACTCAGTTTCCTGTATCTATTCTAACTCTGAATGTGAATGGTCTCAATGCCCCAATTAAAAGACACAGATTGGCTCTCTGGATCCCAAAACAAAATCCAACAATGTGTTGTCTACAGGAGACACACTTAACACTCAAAATAGACACAGATTGAAAGTGAAAGGTTGACAAAATATCTACGAGGCCTGCGGCACATAAAAGCAAGCTGGTGTAGTGATCCTAATTTCTGATAAAATTAATTTTTTTCTAAAACTACTCAGAAAGGACAAAGAGGTACACTTCATCATACTAAAAGGGACAGTTCATCAAGAAGATATAATGATAATTAACATTTATGCCCCCAATTGTTACCCCCCCCAATATATGGAAAAAATACTGAAGTACATTAATCCTCTCATTGATCTCAACACAATAATACTGGGGGACTTCAATACACCATTATCAACACTAGACAGATCAGCAAAATAAAAAATGAATAAAGACATCTCCAATCTGAACAACTCTATTAATCAATCAGGCTTAACAGACATGTACAGAATATCCCATCCTAAATTGGCTGAATTTACATTCTTCTCAGTGGCTCATGGATTCTTTTCTAAAATAGAGCACATCCTAGTTCACCAAGGTAATCTTAACAAGTACAAAAAAGTGGATATACTCCCATGTATTCTGTCAGACCACAATGTTATGATCTTAGCAATCAACAACAAAAGAAACAACAGAAATTACTCAAATACTTGGAAATTGAATAATTCCCTCTTAAATGAAGGGTGGATAAAAGAGGCAATGAGAGCAGAAATCAAGAAATTCTTGGAAATGAATGAGAGTGAGGAAACAATCTCTGGGATAGTATGAAGGCATTAAGAGGTAAATTTATAGAAATGAGTGCATACATCAAACATCTAGAAAGAGCCCAAATAACTAGCTTTATGCTACAACTCAAACACCTGCAAAAAGAAGAACAATCTAATTTCAAAGCTAATAGAAGATAGGACATAAGTAAAATCAGAGCTGAAATCAATGAAATTGAGAACAACAACAACAACAAAAAACAATATAAATCATCAACAAAACAAAGAGTTGGTTCTTTGGAAAAAAAAAAAATAAGTTCGACAGACCTCTTGCCAACCTCACCAAAAGGAAGTACGAAGCGAAGCGAATCAACAATATCAAAGATGAAAACGGAGATATCACCATAGACTCAAACAAAATCCAGAAGGTTATCAGAACCTATTTTGAAAATTTATACTCTTTCAAGTTTGATAATTGGGAGGATATGGACAGATACTTGGACACATAGGACATCCTCACATTAACACAGGAGCACATTGAAAAGCTAAACCAACCTATCTCAGATAGTGAAATTGAAACAGCAATCAAAGCTCTTCCAAAAAGGAAAAGCCCAGGACTGGAAGGATATATGACAGAATTCTATCAAATTTTCACAGAAGAGTTAACATCGATCCTCTATAAGCTCTTCCATGAAATTGATAGGGTGGGAGCACTCCCAAACACTTTTTATGAAGCAAATATTACATTGATACCAAAATCCAACAAAGACACGTCAAGAAAAGAAAACTACAGACCAATTTCCCTGATGAACATAGATGCAAAAATCCTTAATAAAATTCTAGCTAATCAGATCCAAAAGTACATCCAAAAGATAATACAACATGATCAAGTGGTTTTCATTCCAGGAAAACAAGGCTGGTTCAACATAGCAAATCAATAAAAGTAACTCACCACTTAAATAAAATTAAACATAAAAATCATATAATCATCCTAATTGATGCAGAAAAGACCTTTAATAAAATTCAACACCACTTTATGCTCAAAACTCTGGAGAAGATAGTGATCAAGGGAAGATACTTTATGTTAGATCCATTTATGACAGACCCATAGCCAACACTATGCTCAATGGAGAAAGACTGAAAGCATTTCCACTAAATTCAGGAATAAGACAAGGTTTTCCACTTTCACCACTCTTGTAAAATATAGTCCTTGAAACCCTTGCCAGAGCTATCAGGCAAGACAAGGAAATCAAAGGAATTCGTATAGGAAAAGGGGAAGTTAAGTTGTCTCTATTTACTGAACACCTGATTCTGTACATAGAAGACCCAATAAGCTTGACCAGAAAATTTCTAGAGCTTGTAAGCGATTTCAGCAAAGCGTCTGGCTATAAGGTCAACTCCAGTAAGTCACTAGCTTTCCTTTACTCCATCAACAAGTCTGCAGAAGAAGAAATCAGGAAATCTCTCCCATTCACCATCTCCTCAAAAAAAAAAAAACAAAAAAACAAAACAAACAAACAAAAAAACTTGGGCATCAACCTTATAAAGGATATCAAGCACCTTACAATGAAAACTATCAAACACTAAAAAAAGAAATTGCAGAAGACCTGAGTAGATGGAAAAACATTCCACATTCATGATTAGGCAGAATTAATATAATCAAAATAGCCATTCTACCCAAAGCCTTATACAGATTTAATGCAATCCCCATCAAGATACCAATGGCATTCTTCATAGATGTAGAAAAAGCAATTCTCAAGTTCGTATGGAATAACAGAAGACCCAGATTAGCCAAAACATTACTCTGCAGGAAGGAAGAAGTAGGGGGAATCTTAATCCCTTACCTGAAATTATACTACGGGGCCTTAGTAACAAAAACAGCACAGTATTGATATCAAAACAGAACCGAAGACCAATGGAATAGAATAGAAGAATCTGAGATGAACCCCCAAATCTTTAACTATTTGAAATTTGATAAAGGGGCCAAAAACATAGTGTGGAAGAAAGATACCCTGTTCAACAAATGGTTTTGGAGAATTTGGACAGCCATGTGTAGACAACTAAAACTGGATCCTTACCTTTTGCCCTGCACAAAAACTAAATCAAAATTGTTCAAAGATCTGGATATTAAGCCAGCAACTTTAAATTTATTTGAAAAAGAAGCAGGATCAAAATTATAGGACACAGAGGTTGGCGGCGCCTACCTTAACAAAAATCCCATGGCTCAAGCAGTAAAGTCAATAATAAATGAATGGGATGCAATTAAACTAAAAAGTTTTTGCACAGCTAAAGGATTAGTCAAGAGTGTCAAGAGAGACCCAACAGAATGGGAGAAAATCTTTGCCTGCTACACCTTGAACAGAGGACTAGTATCCAGAATATACAAAGAACTAAAAAAAAAAAAACCAACAAAATCACAAATAATCCAATCAATAAATGGGCTATAGATCTAAAAAGAAAATTATTGCCAGAGGAAGTCCAGAAAGCTCATAAATATTTGAGAAAATGCTCTACATCTTTAGCTATAAGGGAAATGCAAGTCAAAACTTCAATAAGATTCCACCTCACTCCTGTTAGAGTGGCAAAAATGAAGAATACCAACAATGACAGATGCTGGAGAGGCTGTGGGAAAAGAGGAACACTGTCACATTGCTGGTGGGACTGCAAACTGGTTCAGCTACTCTGGAAAGCAGTGTGGAGACTCTTCAAAAAAGTAGGGCTGGAACCACCTTATGACCCAGCTATTTCACTTCTGGGTATTTTCCCCAAAGACCTAGAATCAGGATATTATAGAGACACAACTTCATCAGTGTTTATTGCAGCTCAATTTACTAGCTAGACAATGCAAGCAACCCAGATGCCCCTCACTGGATGAGTGGATTCAAAAACTTTGGTACATATGTACAATGGAACACTACTCGGCCATTAGAGAAAATGATATTACAGCTTTTGAAGCCAAATGGATAGAGGTGGAAAAAATTATGCTAAGTGAAGTACTCCAATCTCAGAGACTCAAGAGCCAAATGTTTTCTTGCATTTGTGGAAGCTAGAATACAACCAGAAACAGTATGTTAGATGGCTAAGCTAATAATAACCTCAAAATGTATGAATTTTTACACAAACAGGGGGAACCTTGCCTAGGATACCTGGAGATGTAGGGGGGCAGGGAGCGGGGAGGGATTAGGAAGGATATCTAGGAGACTGGAGGGAGGGAGTATGGGGGAATCAACTCAGAAGAGTTCTCTGACCTCCATGAGAAGTCCATTTATCACAGGGATTCTTTTTGGAGAAACATAGAACCATGGGGAACCCAAGGGTGGAAACCATGACATGGTATCAACCTTAGCTAACTATGTAAATATACGTTGGTTCTTGATTGTTTGATAATGATTCCCCCTCAGTTGTAAATCCATATTCAATTAATATAAAAAAGTCTTCCAAAGAAGAAAAGCCAAGGACCTGATGGATTCTCTACAGAATTTACCATACCTTTGAAGAAGAGCTAACACCTCTCCTTATGAAGCTATTCCAAGAAATTGAGAAAAAGGACATTCTCCCAAACCCTTTTTATGAGCAACCATAACCCTGATACCAAAACCCAAGAAAAACACATCTAAAAAAGAAAAATACAGACCAATATCCCTTATGACTATCAATGCAAAAATCCTTAATAAGGTTCTTGCAACCCGCATTCAAAAAGACATCAAGAAAATAATTCATCATGAATAAGTGGGCTTCATTCTTCGCATGCAAGGCTGGTTCAACATACACAAATCAATACATGTAATTCATCTCTTAAACAAAATTAAGGACAAAAACCATATGATCATCTCAATAGATGCAGAAAAGGCCTTTGATAAATTCCAGCACCAATTTATGCTCAAAACTCTAGAGAAAATAGGGATCAAAGGAACTTCTCTTAACTTTGTAAAGGCCATTTATGCCAAACTCTTAGCTAGTATAATATGAAATGGAGAAAGGTTGAAAGCATTTCTGCTGAGCTCAGGAACAAGACAAGCCTGCCTGCATTCACCCCTTTTATTGAATATAGTCCTCAAGAACCTAACTGGAGCAATCAGACAGGAGGAAGAAATCAAAGGGATAAGAATAGAAAAGGAAGAAGTAAAGTATCCCATTTTGCTGAAGACATGATCCTATATCTGGATGATCCAGAAAACCCCACCAGAAAACTGCTAGAGCTAGTAAACAGATTTGGCAAATTAACAGGTTACAAGACCAACACCCATAAATCAATAGCTTTCCTATATGTCAACAACAATAATAGGGAAGAATAAATTAGGAAATCCGTCCCATTCACAGTATCCACTAAAAGAATAAATTACTTGGGAATTAATCTAACAAGAGAAGTTAAAAGACCTCTACAATGAAAATTATCGAACACTGAAAACAGAAATTGAAGAAGACCTGAGAAGATGGAAAGGTGTTTCATGCTCTTGGTTAGGAAGAATTAACATAATTTAAATGGCCATTCTGCCAAAAGAACTGTACAAATTCAATGCAATTCCCATCAAGATTCAATGTCATTCTTTGTAGATAGAAAAAGCAATTCTCAAATTTATAGGAAACAACAAGAAACCCAGAATAGCCAAAACATTATTAAGCAGGAAAGATGAAACAGGTGGTTTTGCAATACCAGATCTAAAATTATACTATAGGGCTGTAGTATTAAAAACAACACAGTATTGTTGTCAAAATAGGAATGAAAATCAATTGAATAGAAGACTCTGAGACAAACCCGCAAATCTTTAAACATTGATCTTGACAAGGGGTGTCAAAATATAACATGGAGGAGAGACATCCTATTCAAAAAATGGTGAAGGACAAACTGGACAGCCACTTGCAGAAAAGTGAAATTAGATTCTTATCTCTCACGATGCACAAAAATCAATTCTAAATGGATCAAGGAATTAGGAATTAAGCCAGCTATCATACAACTGTTAGAACTACCATACATCTGTTAAAAGAAAAGTTAGGACCAACACTCCAGCATATGGGAGTTGGTAATGACTTCCTCCACAAGGATCCGAAAGTGAAAGAATTACAGTCAAAAATCAATGAGTGGGATGCCATTAAACTAAAATGCTTCTGTACAGCAAGGAAATAGTCAAAAGCCTCAAAAGACAACCTATAGAATGGGAGAGAATCATGACCTGTGATCCCTTTAATAGGGGACTAATATCCAAACTTTACATAGAACTCAACAAACTCAATAACAAAAACACAAACAATCCAATCAATAAATGGGCCAGAAGCAAAACAGAAACTTCTCAACAGAGGACATTGAGCAAGCCAATGAATGCATGAGAAAGTGTTCTAAATCACTATCAATCAGAGAAATGCAAATCAAAACTACCTAAAGGTTTCACCTCACTTTAGTCAGACTGGCAAAGATGAAGAACACAAATAAAAATAGATGCTGTAGGGGTTGTGGGGATTTAGGAACACTAGCATACTGTTAGTGGAATTGCAGACTGGTCCAGCTGCTCTGGAAAGCAGTGTGGTGACTCCTCAAAAAATTAGGGTTGGGTCCACCACACGATCCAGCTACCCGTCTTCTGGGTATTTTCCCAGAGGAGTTAGAATCAGCACATTACAGCAACACAACAAAATCCATGTTTATAGCAGCTCCAATTTATAATAGCTAAATTATGGAATCAACCCAGATGCCCTCACTGGATGAATGGATCCAAAAGTTCTGGTATATATATATATATATATATATATATATATACAATGGAGTTCTACTGAGCTGTTAGAAACAAAGATATTCCATCTATTTTATGTAAATGGATGGCACTGGAAGAAATCATGCTGAGCAAAGTTAGCCAAACACAGAGGTACAGAGGTCAAGGGCTGAATGGTTTCCCTCATTTGTGGAGGCTGGACCTAAACCCAGGCTTGAGAGTAAAGTAGACAAACTTAGGTATTAGGTCCATAGAATAAAAATGTAAAATGTTAATATTTATGCGATACAGTTGCAAGATACTTCATTCCTGTACAAAAATGTAAATGTTTAATCCCATTGTCAAATATTTTGAATAATAACAAGGGATGATAGGAAAGGAGACAAAGGGGATATGTTGGAACTAAGATAAAGCAAGGTACATTCCAAGCAGTTATAAATGTCACTGTATATACTATAGCCATATATATAAAAAAAAGTTCTTGATAGGTATAAGAATTGTGTCACTGTATTTTGGATTTGTAGGAACAATATAGGACCCAGAAGAAAGGCAAGGTATCAGGGGCCAGGAGGAGGAAGGTAGAGGGATGTGGAGGGGGGATATTGAACAAATTGTATTGCTGAATTGTGTGCATCTAGGAATATGTGATAACTAATCCCAATATTATCTAAAACTATAATGCACTAACAAAAAATCCAAATATAAACTAACAAGTGAATAATCAAATTGTGGCATATCTAAGCTCTGGAACACAAATCAGCTGCAGAAAGGAATGGGTAATAATAATGATAGCAATAATAATAAAGAACAACTTATACACACCAACATGGATAACTCTCAAAACAATTATGCTGATTTAAAGAAGTCAAAGTCCCAAAAATTTTTAAAAGGAGGGGAACAGAGGTATATACACTGTTTCCATTTATATAAAACTCTAGCAAATACAAATCAATTTATAGAAACAGGTTGCAGAGCCTTAATTATATGGGTTGGAAGCAATATAAGGAAGGAGGTAGGAATTACACAGCAGAATGTGGAAGCTTTTAAGGGTGATGGATTTGTTCATTACCTTGATTTTAAAGATGGTTGCTTGTATAAATATGTCAAAACTGGTAAAATTTGCCTCTTAATAAGTGATTTATTGAATGTCAATTATTCTTTAATAAATTTGTTTAAAAATCAAAATAGACTTTGTATTGAACTAAAATGAATATATGGTTGCTACTCATTTTAAAGGTGCCCTTTGGTTTATGAAAGAGAAACATCCTTTGTTGATAAGATCGTGAACTATAGCCTGCTTGCTTGCAATCTTGAAATAGGTTGTCAGCTCTGATATAAACAAGCTGCAGAGTTCATATAAAGAGCAAATGTCACCCACCTCAAGCCAAAATCCAGCTCAGATTTGAGAACACCTGGCTGTCATTTTTCCAGACTTAATGAAATACCAGAAGTTGGGACTATCCATTGAATAAAAGTGCAATGAAGTTTGAGCTGTTTTCTCATTTAAAAATAAAAGTCATTTACTAAAAGCTAGTATTAAAAGTCAAAATGATCTTTAAAAATGGCTAAAAATAAATGTCCTGTAGGAAGAAAGATGTTTTCTCTTTAAACAAGGCTTCTTACAAAGAATGACTTTTCTTGGATCATAGCTAAATTCATGCATGGTGTTTTCCCTTTACTTCCATATGTTCAGAATTTGAAATCAGTAATACACTATTATTCTCACAAATCATACAGAAATTCTTTTTCAAATATCCTTAAAGACTCTCACAGAATTGGTTTGGGGATATCAAATTTGCAATAAATTACTTCTCCCAAAATGCAAACCTAACCTCTGGTTCATAGCTGCTTAGAGAGGGGACTACAGTGGTGAAAGGTGAAATATTTTGGCTCTTATTTAAAGAAGTATATTTCCTTTGTAAAGTAAAGCTAAAACAAAACAAAACAAAACAAAACTAACAACAACAATAACTTGTGCAGGTAAAATAATCTGTTTCTTTATATTTTTTTTCCTGAGAACACTTAGATCACATTTTTGCAAAATCTTGACCTTTTAAAAATTGTGAAGTTTTAAAGAGAGTAACTAAACAAACCATTATTTATAAAGTAGGCACACACACATACATAAATATACATATTCAATTATTTACTATGCGTATTTAATGTATGTTTGTGTAAACACACACACACACACACGTACAGCCAAGTGTAAAAGCTCATCAACTGCGTTCACTGCTGCTGGATCTCACCGTGTACACTGGAAGCCCAACAATTATCAAAAGGCTGTGGAAACTTGAGTGTTTAGCTCATACATGTCAGGATTATATTAAAATTTAAACCCTTAATTGGTTTATTTTAGGGCATGTGTCCCAGTCTAAACAGAAGCCATCCAGAAACTTCTATTCAGCAGAATAGGATTAGGTCATGCAGGCGTTCCCCAGGTCAGGTTCTGAAGGTGGAGAGCTGGGACCAGCAATCTCAGGATCACCCAGGACTTTATGGGGAATGTAGGCTCTCTGGGTCTACCCTAGATCCACGGAGTCAGATGCCCAGCAATCAGTATTTCAGCAAGACAGTGAGGTGATTCTGATGCATGCTGAAGTTTGGGAACCACTGCCCAAAAATAGAAGAATGCAAATGAGAGGGTGCAGCAGTTCATTTAAAGATATTAGTTAAAAAACTAATGGCATGGCCAGTGTGATTGAAATATAAGCATTTATCAGACTCAGGGAAAAAAAAAAAGAGGGAAGAGAAATCTATACATGAAGTTTTCCATGTGGCTATGCCCCTGTCCGTTGACATTAGGAGGTGCTGGTTTATTTATATTTTATACGTTTTCTCCTTCTGTAATGCCTTTGGTGTTTCTTCATTGATAAGCTTTTCACCAACTCTATCCACAAGCTTTTACTTATTAATCAGCTCTGTCAATGTCTCATGTGCCCCCCACTCCTGTCACAGAAGTAATCTCTACCCTTCCTTTTCACTTCTTCACAATGTTGAATGTATTCCTTGTTAGAGCTGTAAAAATCTTACTCCACGTACTGTTGGAGTTTTTAATTATAAGAGTTGAAAGCCCAGAGCATGGAGTTCTATCGTGGCATATTAACAATGCATGCAGCAGAGTCGAATAGTATGCTATAATAACCTTTTATTTCCTTCAGTCTTTGAAAACCATGACACGATGGGAATGAAAGCACTATGTCCCTTTCGTTCAGGTCAAATACTTTCTTTTTTCTTACAGTTTTTCATTTAGTTGTTCTAAATAATACCACACTTTAGTTTGTTTTGCTTGGGCCCTTTGATATTGTTTTTTTTTTTCTTGGTGTTTGCTATTGTCTCTTTGTTCTTGCTGAAAGACAAAACAAACACGCTTACAAATAATTTCTTAACATATAATTCATGCCATCTGGCTCCCTAATCATTTTTGGAGTCCATTCTATTTTTTCTTGCATTTTATTTTCTCTAATTATGGTGGATTATTTCATAGGTACGCTGTTAAAATTATCACCTTAGGCTTTTCTTCTTTGAACTTCTGTGTTTTTCTTTTCACTTCTGGATTTTTTTTTTTATTTACTGGAGTACAGCCAACAATTGCTTCTTAAAACTACAGACTAGGAAAATACAGTTCTTGCATATCTGAAAAAAATGTCTATTTTTTCCTTTACTTAGGCTTATCTGTTTTTAAATTCTAGCTTCAACATCATTAATCATGAGAAATCTTGAGAATTTTAATGAGACAAAAGAGGGCCTGTGTGCTCTGTGAAAAGCAGAAGTTTATTCACAAATATAACAGATTAAAATCATAGAGCCGCAGGTCACGGGAGCAAAATGCTTGTAGTAGTCAGGTTTGAACAACTTCGTTTTACAGTGGAGAAAACTGGTGATTCAGGATCATAATTTCCCAAAGTCACCTGTCTGGCAGTGACCGGGAAGTTACGACCAGGAAGTCCTGATGCCCTGTTCCTACTTGGGGATTCCACAGGATGCACCATTGGGATGAAACAAAGAGGCCCTTGTGGTGGAGATCACACTACTCCAGAGGAGGCCTGGATTCCAGCCCCATCTCTGCTTGAGGACTTGGACACGGATTTTCTTTTTCTTGGGTCACAAATTCCTCATCTTCAAAGTCAAAGTGCAGGCCTAAGAACCTCAGGGATTCTGTCTTCTCTTAGAGGGTGGAATTCTCTGAAGGAGATTTCCAATAAAAAGACTCATTATAAATAAAGATGGGAAAAGCTTCAGAATCTTTACACCAAAGACCCTCACTCTGGAAATTGCCACTAATGCCATCCGGAAGGCATATTGTTCAAGTGATGTTTTCAATAGCATTCACAACTGATTGTATTTTTTAATCCCAAATATTTTTTAAATGAAATATCAATGCCCTTAACCTTACAGCCTTTTCTAGACTGTAAACTTCCAGATAATTTTTTGTGCGTTCATTTTTAGAAACCAGAATGGTCTGCCACATGCTGCTAGTTCATTAACTCAACAAGCTATCACTATAAGGGCTTCAAGATAATTTTCTCAGTCTCATACAGATGGAAGGGACCAGAACTCACATGGAGCAAAGATGCTTAATAGTTGCTATGTCTACCCCGAGCTTATGCTAACAAGGCAGGATGTTTCTCCTTCACAGATCACCCTAGTTAAGTAGTGGGCTTCTTCTCTGCTAGGCATTTTCTGAATCAATGGCTGGTACTGGGTTTGGTACTATTGCTGATTACAAAGCGCACCCTGTTTTTACTTGGTCATGTAATACTCTTTCTGAGCCTTGGTTTCCTCACTTGAATTAGGAGATGAGAAACTAGTTAAAAAAAAAAAAGGCTTAGAATAAATAAAGCTTTGCACATAGCAAATGCTCAGCCAACTGGCTAGAAAAACAGGAGGTGAATGATTACACTGATAAAATGTGTATATTTCTACCATTGTACTCAGAGTGCAAAGCAGGGGAGGGCCTTGACATTCGTACCTTGAAAGGCTTATTCAGTTCACCTAATCCGCTTTGTTGTGACGTTGAAGTCCTAACTTTAAGTTTGCCTTGCTGCTTCTTCTTTCTCTATCTTGTAAAAATATCTGCAAAAGTTAAAGAGCTGCAAATCTGAAGCAGTAAATAAGGTGTAATTCTGAGAACTTACATTGAGAGAAAATGTGGAATAAATATACCCAAATATTTGAAATGAAAATGGAAAAAAAAAAAACCCAGCTCATCCTAAATCTAGTTCTACATTACGTCAATCTGTGGGCACTACCAATTTGAGAAGAAACCACCGTGCCGCTGTCCCTTTGGAAATGCATGCATATGCTGCCCACATGAACAAATTTAATTTTAAACTCTTTGGATCACTTTCTTATTTTAAATTCTGCTGTTTTGGAAACTGTCTTCATTCTTCTGAGACTCTCCAGAGTTCTAAACTCAGATGGCATACAGCCAAATGTTTGAAGATTCTTTCACAACATTAAAACCTCTGATCATCTTTAAGACATATTCTGTGTCTATTCCAGCTGTCCATTGGGTTCCGTTTCAGTTTCTGTGGCTCTTCCCACTGCTTTGAAGTCTGTCTTAAAATTTTCTCCATCCCTAACTTTTAATCTCAGCTCTGAAATTATGTTTGGCCAGGCTTCTCTGAATTTAGATTCTTTATACTTCTATAGAAAGAAACATGTTCCTTCAACTCAGTCCTAAGATTTGCAATAAGGACCATCATATGGTCGTGTGAATTAAAGTCTTTTCATTGTCACTGTCGATGGGTATGAAATATAGTCTTATGAGCTGTTTTCAATTATCTGCATAGAAAAATTAATGGCAACAGTTTGTCCTGTTTCAGTGAGCTGCTGGCTCACTGCGGGAGAGGTTTCAGTTGCTCTGTCTGCCAATGACACACTTATTCCTCTGACAGAGGCAATCAAGAGTGAGATTCGCACTCTTTCAGCAAAACCACTATTAAAAAGCACAGACTTAATCATCAAATGTGAAATGATCACTTAAGTTGTCAAGAGAATGGAGATATTGAAAGAATGGAATTTTCTAACCCTAACCCAAATCCAACTCATTTTTTCCATTCTATTTGTCTTGTCTAAAAGAATTAGTAAACATTGAATGGCGAATAAATACTAAATATAGTGGTCAATGGTAGAACAATGCACTAGTCATTTGATTTAATTGGTATATACAAGAAAAATGAATTTCTCAGAGATTTATTAGCTTTATTATAATTTATTTTCAAAGAACTAAACAGATGCAGTAGGAGCCTGGTTCATGTGCTGGATTTGTGTACTCAATGGTATGAACTGTTTAAACCAGAAATCCAATATAGGAGTCTCTGGTTTATGGTTACTTTATGGCTCCAATGAGCTGTGGTTCCTGATACTAACGTCCTATATAGTCCTCTCCAATATTGACTTTGGTTTTGTCCCTTTTCCTAATGGAACGTGAGCTGGTGTGAATCATGAGTATCTGTATGTTGGGCCTTGATTTTATGTTAGGCTACTCTTGGAACCCAGCATCATTTATGAGCAAGCCCAAGTTAGCCATATGGAGAGGCATACGGAGAAAGAACGATCCTGGCCAGCCCACATCTGTTTTAGCCATCCCAGATGAAGCATTCATCATACAAGTGATTGACGAGGTCCTGACAGATGCTCTAGTCCTGCCTGGGATTCTCTCCCATGTGGCAGAATAGAAGTTCTCTGACAGGCTTTATCCAAACAGCAGGATATGAACTGTTTCAGTCAGCTTTTACATTGGTGTGACCTAAATACCTGATAAAAACAGCTAAAAGGAGCTAATTTTATTTTGGTTTACCATTTCAGAGGTCTCAGTCCATAGAATGCTGACTCCAGTGCTCTGGGTCCAAGGTGAGGCAGAAGCTCTTGGTGGAAGGGCATAGCAGAGGAAGGCAGCTAGTACATGGTAACCAAGAAGCAGAGAATGAGTTCCCATCAGAAGGGACAGAATATCAACCCCAAGGTCATGCCCCAGTGCCCTGCTTCCTCCAGTCACACCTCATCAGCTTACACTTACCACCCACTTAATCCATATTAGTGGATCAATCCACTGATGGGGTTGCACCCAATCACTTATCCTCTAAAAAATTCTTGTATTTCTCACACATGAGCTTTTGAGGAACACCTCATATTTAAACTATAACATGAACAAATAAATGATTGTTGATTTTTAAAGCCAGCAAGTTCCAGGTGGTTTGAAACATAGCAAAAATTAAATCAGATTCAGCATCTGAAAAGAGACATCCCTAGAGATTTAGCAATTTGTGATCCATTACTTCATATTAGTGGAATGGGGGAGGGAAGATGACAATTTTTTTGCAAACCAGTAATTGAATTTGTGGCATTTGAATAGCTCAAACTGTACTATATAATCATATAATTATGAAGTTGAAAAGTCCTTACAAAGGATTTTTTTCTCCATTTCTTCTTCTCAATTTTGGAAATTGAAGGAAAAATAAAAACATAAATAACCCTCACTGCATGGAGTCCAGAAAAGTTGATCTAGCAATAGAATTTATATCTTATGATTCTTTCCAGTACCTACCATATTGACTTCAATGGCTCAGCAGTTTTATGGAAGTCAACTAATATTAGCAAAAACTGGACCATAATAAATATTAAGTTAATATACATTAATATGTTATCGTTTTGGTACTTCCAATAACATTAGTCGAAATCTACCTGATCTGTGGTTATATACACAGTGTGTGTAGCAGCTATGTTAGTGGCTGTCCCTAAAACAGAATATTTGAACTTCAGTAATCTCTGATTTGAGTGCTTTGCTTCATGTCTTGATAATAATTTAAGGAGCTAGAGTCCCATGCTTTCAGAGCACTGAGATACCACATTCTCTCTCCCCTCTCTCCACCTCTGTCTTACTTCTTCTAGTTTTGACAGACAGGCGATCACTCAATGATTCAAAGATATGGGGAGTTCCAAGTGGGGAGTTCCTTTAGACTCTTGGAAACCTGGAGCTCAGGGATCATCTGTGAGCTTCTGAAGCCAAGGTATGCCAATCTGATCAGCGTTGTCCTATGAGCACAAGGAATCACCAAATTAGAGGTTAGATAAACATTTTATACTCTAGCTCTATTGTGATATATCTTTGAGGCAAAAATAAAACAAAACTAACCAAACAAATGAAAAACCCTCAGTTTATGGCATAGTTTGTCAAGTTTAATATAACCTTGAGGTGACTGACCTGTAACATCCTAGTTTAAGTTGTCTTCATCCAAATCTCTGTAGTTGCAAAGAAGCATAGAATTGAAGATTAAAAGTTTTAAAAGTTGCTGCGGCATGGAATCATTCACTTTTGAACATGTGATTAATAAAAATCAGTCTCCCTTCCAATAGCTTTGTTTCTGATATCTCTCCTCATTGTTTCTGCATCTATCCTCATTGTCCGATTAAGGTCTTACTGATCTGCGCTGAAATGGTGGCTTGACGCTTATGGTGTTTGCCTGGCATGTGCGAGGACATGGGTTCAAACCTCAGCACCACATACACAATGAAGTGTCAGAGCAATGAAAGCCACATGAAAAAAGTTGATTCTGTCTCTCTCTCTCTCTCTCACTGTCTCTCTTTCTTAAAAAAAAAAAGATCTTACAGGTCAGTCTGTCACTGAAATTTTGAATGCCATACTGTCCTAATAATATAATGTAAAACAAGGAAAATAAATTGTGGAGATAAATCACAGACCTTTTAAAATATAATTGACAATGGCAGGGACGTGTCTAGAAATGAGAATACTTTGAATAGCAAAGAACAAGAATAAATTTTGAAAAATTGACTAAGGATTTACACATTATTATAAATAAAATCATGATATAGAATTAAAATGCAAAATGAGGCATGTTATATTATCCTGTCATAAAATTTCACTGGATATGCAGAAAAAACATGTAAAACCTGTATTAACCTTTGATTTATCCTCTGGGCTAGCTAAAGATCAGTGTTTGTAATTTTAATTACATTTATTAAATAATATAAAATTAGTTTTATTCTTCAATATAAAAATCCTCATTTACTATGAAATTTTGATTTCTTTATTATTATTTTCCAATTCCTAATTATCCTCAGATAATAAAGTCAGTTCTCCCATATATGTTAATTACATGTATGTTAGATTTTTATTTTAATATGAAAGAAAGAGAAGAACACTTGTCAAATGTCTTTTAAATTCCATTATCTGCATTGAAGATGCATAACACTTCTCTTCTCATTTTTAATCCTTACAGCAACCTCCAGGAGTAAGTAGCTATCAGTAATCTCATTTTATAGATGTGAAAACCAAGGCACAAAATTTAAGTAGTTAGTTTAACATCAAATAGCTATTGAGTGAAAGAGAAGGAATTATATTCCCAAACTCAGGTTTAAGTTAGACCCAATAAACAACACACCACTTTTTGCTCAGTTGAGAAATTAAAATTAAATAAATACATAAGGACAAAGCAAATAAGAGCCCAAAATTTTATCCTCCATTTCTGATCAAATTTATATTGGACATTCTGGGTTATATGGAGGAACAAGTGGGCTTTCTATTAATGGCTTCTAGAATGACATAGCCCACAAGATGACATGACATTTGCTTCTCGGAGTCTCTCCACCATGTAAGTGGAAAATAAATGTGAATTGGTATAACTAGAATTTTTTAAAAGTTTATCAAATAGAGATACATGATTGACTGGTCGGTAAAATGGAAAACTCTTGAGCCTTCCCTTTAAAAATGTCTGGCCACATACATGCTTTTTTTTGCCACAATCAGAGATAAAATATTTGGCTCAAAGAAACATTAGTATGACTTATTGGAAACACATCTTATGTGCTTAGTATTTCATTACCCTCAATATTATGATGGAAAAAGTGCTTGAAACAGTATATTTCTCACCTACTAATTTTACCTTATTTTTCTTGAGCCAGAGACAAAAATATTATTTCTGAAAATACACTGTCAAGTTTAGTGTGAATGTATTAGTCACCAATCAATCTTGCTAAGAAGTTCTGAGTTTATAAGTTAAGACCAACCCTGAACCTTTAAAGGAAGAGACTGAAATAGAAAATGAAAGGGAAAGAGCAGGACTGTTTTAAGAATGTTGGCACCGTCAGCAGCAATGAAGTAAGTGATCTGATGGAAATAAAGAGTCAAATAACAATTTTCCATTGCAACAGCTTCTTATTAAGTCCCTGGCAGTTAAAGGAAATTAAAAGTGTTTCTAAAACTCGGTTCAGATGAAGGAAATGAAATTCATCAATTAAAAAAATACTTCAGGTAGGTATAAGAAGTTATGTATGGATTTTTGTAAGGAGATTGTATAATCACAAGTTGTTAATCATACTGCAGGGGGAAAAGTCTTCACATGCCATGCAATAATTGTAGCAGATGTGCTTTCTGGCTGTCCCAAAGCTTTCTCTAAGACCCACGTCGTTTGCCTACTTTCCATTACAGAGACTGAAAAAAATTGAATCTTCAATGTACTTAGTGTTCCTTCCAGGCATGGTCACATATGACCTTGCTATGGTTATATACCATGTAAGGAGGGTCTTTTGGGAGCCTTTGCAAGGGCTTCTCCTTTTCTCCTGAGATGGAGACTTTTGAGGAGAAACCCTCTACCTAGCACCACCCCTTAGATGCCACCATCTTGTAATCGTTCAGAGTAAAACAGCAAAACCATCACAAGCTTTCAGATCTTTGAAACTGAACTGAACCAATGACAGCAACCACTCTTTTCCAGAGTCATTATGTGAGAACACTGTCAGTCAGGATTTTCAGTTATATGAAGCCGAAAGCACTCCTAACTCTTCTGCAAAATAGAGACAACACTTTGGGGCAGACATCTATCTTACCACCTGAATTCCATCATGATTTTTTTTTCCTAGCCATTTTGAAAGGAAAATAATCCCAATGATTCATTTCCCAAAGATCAAATTGCTATATGAAGCGCCAAAAATATAATGAAAAATTTGGGAAAAATAATGACTAGAAAGAACCAGAGTACATTCCTGGTCAGACCTGATTCAAACCCCAATGTGACCATTTCTAGTTATGTGACCCAATCTGAAAAGTAGGGATAAAAAGAGTCATTGACCTTATAGGGTTGTTGTAAAGATTACATGTGCTTTTTGTAAATTGCCTACTCCGGTGCCTGGGAGATTATTATGATTATAACTTGCTATTTTATACTCCTGAATTATTGACAAAATAAATGTTCAATTTTATAGTAATCTTCTTGATATCACATTGCATTTTTTTTTCCAGTTTTTCAAGAAATCTTTATTCTGCATTTATTTCAAAGGTATTATTTTTTCCCCTTCTTGACAAAATTCCAACTGGTGTCAAATTTTTTCCTGGCCATTTCATTCCTTTGGAGATTATTCACAAGCCAATTGTTGTACTGTTGTATGAGGATGGATCAAAATGAGTGCAGCATTAGTGTTAGGAGAAAAGGCTGCAGGTTGAGGGTGTAGAATTAACTAAGTATCCAGTCCTACAGGAGTGCAAACAACCCCAGAGAAACTGCAAGCAGCAGACAGGAGTGGAGCAGAAGTCATGGTCCCATTCATTGACGCTCTTAAACAACTAGCCAAAATGAAGCAAAATGAGAACAGGAAAGAATACTGACAAATGTGAAAAAACAAACCAAAAACAAAACCAAGCAGAATTTGAGGCACTGAAATTGCAGGCCTTGGGCAAGAATGAAAATATGTCTGCAAGCTAAGTCTTTATTAGAAAAATTATGAAAATGGTGAAAAGAAGAGTATGGGTGGAAGGAGGGATATGAGAGGAGGGTGGAAGGGTTGAACTACAAGGCACTGAGCTACCAGTTTTGCCACTTAAGTAGAAGAAACCCTGATATTTCTGTTCACAAACTAATGGTTTCCCTTGTCTTCCTCATGTATTTTGAGGTGAGGAATCACCAAAACATGGCTACCTACCAGAGTTGGGAGAAATTAAAGAATCGGTCATTAGCAAAGTTTCTCATTTTCTTTTTAAAATATGAAGAGCAAAATGCACCCCTTTCCAAAAGGGCATGCTCAGTTTGGAAACATTTTTATTACAGGCTTGAGAATTTCTTGGAGGAACTGATTTAGAGAGTCAATATCAAGGGACTAATTCATTGGCCCTTAGTTTTGTATCATTCATTAAAAATGCATACAAAAGTTGAATTTAAAATTGCCAATTTGCATCATAGTATGTAGGTCTTCTAAATCTTGCTAAACAATACATTCTCCAAACTCAACATTTCTAAAGGTGACATTTCTAATTGTCCAATGCTGTTTCACAAAGTTGGAATCTTAGGGGTTATTCTTGATCATTTTGTCCTTTTACCACTCATAGAGAATCATCACTGCTTCTAGTCGGCGCTTTTCTCTCTAATCTATTGTCCTTCTCTCACCATTGCTTGCTCACTCAATCAGATGACCATTATTTCAACTGGTATCCATACTACCTTTCTTCCCCTTTCTACTCTGTCCACTCAATGCAATCAGAGTTGAACTTTCTAAAGATGCAAATATGCTTATAACCACAAAATAAAGTCTAGCTTCCTTAATAATGTTGGCAAGGCTATACACAGATCTGATGATCCACACTCATCCATTTAGACCCATCCCTTACCTTATCTTTCTAAGCATGCTTTTATGAAAACAATGGGAAATCTACAAGAAGTAGTTAGTTATAGTGGTCTGTTATATTCAGTTTGGATTAGTCTTCTGCACATATGCTGAGATAGGGATATATATGCATGCATATATTGCCTTCTTCCTTCAACCACATTTTTTACTTTATTGTCTTGATATCCACCATAATCCTTATCAGTTTCAGTCAAAGATGTCAATCTAGGTCACACAAACCAGTTAGTGGGCTGATACGAGTGCTAGAAATTTGACTTCTAGTAGCAATTAATATTCAGTTAAAATTTGAAAAGAGGTAAAAGTCAGGCATAATGCATTATGAAAAGATTTGGAAATGAGTACAGGTTGTCATTAAATTAGGTATTTACAGTTCCTTTAATTTCAAATACAGTAAGCCTTGCTTTGCATACTAGATGTCTACTATATTCACACTAACTCTTGGAAAGTATGTTTTTCCCAAAGAATTCAAAATTAAAAAGAACAAATTGTAAATTATACAAGCTCGGCTTTCAAGAGAAGGCCTCCATACAATTGAATGTGAATGGACAATGAGAGGTAAGCACTTAGAAACCAGCTGATTGGGGCACTCAATTCCCACTAAATAATTTAGAATCTCTAATGGAAATCAGATCCAATGTTTCTCCAGTGGAGGAGCAGCCCTTCTCAGTTACCCCATATTCAACTAGCTACTCAAGGGCTTTAGGGAACAACAATAAAGTATAAAGTAAAAATATTTTAATGGCATTCATATCCTCTTGGGTACTTTCTTGGCATGAAGTTCCCAACTTCCTAGCAGCTGCTACCATTGTGAAGAGGCAGGGAGAGTGAGAGAAAGAAATCAATATTTAAATCTGAAACAGGCAGAAGGTTCTGTGAGGGGTGCCAGTATTAACTGGTTTGTGTATGTGTTTGGCCTTTCAAAAGCCCCTAGTCTTTAAGAGGACAGAAGATAGTCTGAGTAAACAGCCCATTAGGAATCACACAGCCAGGTTTGATGGGCTTTACGGCAAATGCATTTAATTTAAGGAAGAATATTTATACGAGACTTCTGTCTAGAAATCTCAGTAATAGAATGAACTGTTCCATAAACTAATGTGTTTCTCTCCTCTCTCTCTCTCTCTCTCTCTCTCTCTCTCTCTTCTCAAAACAGGAAGCGAATATTGATTTCCCAGTCTTGGCCACCAACTCCCCCTCTTCTCACTGAAAGTATTGAGATGAATGAGTTTGAGTCTCTAAATGCACTAAGCAATCTTCAAGAGAGTACCACTTCAAAAATAGAAAAAGCTTTATTATTATTGGGTAGAAATGTTAGAGAGAAAGTTGGAGCTCTTATCAAAGGCTGTTGGAGCCCCGACATTTGCTGTCAGCTCTGAAAAGGTGTCTGTGAAACTCATTGTATCCAATCCTGGCTGGCTTTGGGCCCAGCATACAGTGGGATTTCTGGCCAATGGCCCCGTACAGTGGGATGGCTGGCGCCTGGCCCAGGGATTAGAGAGCTTTCATTTCTTTGTCTCATTGATATTAGTCACAGAATCTCCCTTCTCATGCACAACCCAAACCCGTTGGGGGGGGGGGGAGGCAGAAGTAGAAATTGCTGTAAACTCTGAACTCTTGTACTCCAGGAGCAAAAAGAAAATGTCCATTTTCAACTCAGTTACCCAACATCTGTATCTATTTCATTATGCACATTTTGCAGGAAATGGATAGCCTGCTATGTCTTTGAAAGGAAAATTGCTATATAGATACAAGATACTGTAAGCTACCGCAGGACAAACAAGGTCTTCAGTGTGTTAAGGCTCCATTTTCTTTCTCACTCTCTCTTCTCCTTCCCTCCTCTTTCTTTCTCTTTAATGAACTTCTGAAATTTCATCTCAAGGAACAATTTGGTAAACATAATTTATGGACCTGTTTCTTTCAGTTGTTAGATATGTGTGTGTGTGTGTAGCCTTTAAAAAGGCCATATGTAATATATCATTTGTTGGCAGATTTTCTCCTATTACTTCTTTTGTGGGTGTGCATGTAATTGTGTATTTGTGTGCACATGTGTGGTGTATGCTTCACAGAATCCATCTGTAATAATATGTCCTAGAGCCATATTCCACTTGAGTCTTGGAAAATGCTCTGCTGAGTTCCATAGGATAAACTTTGGTCTGAAATAATAATGATCTTGCCTTAGATATTCATGCCCAGTGGAAACTGAAAGTTATTTCCAAAATGAAACTAAGACCATGAATTATTAAATAGCAACTGACTTAAAAATAAACCTCAGAGCCCCCACACATCATAACATAATGACTCAAGCTTACATATCTGCCTGATTCTCCTTAAAAAATATCCTGACATAAGAAAGGAAAGATTAATGTCTGAAAGTCTAATTTGAGTCCACATATGTAAGCTTGTTCCTTTTCATTGTATGACATAATTGCTATTAGTGGGAAATCGGTTAATCTCAGATGTAGCTTAGGTACATTTTCTGAAACCAGTGGGGAGGTAGAGGGAATCAGGGTGAGAAGAACCCTCAGGTAACAGCTGATTGCCCCTCCTCACTAAAGGATTAAGCTTCAACTGCCTCGGCTCTGAAGAGGGAATAATGTTATCTATCCTTATTGAGTTCCTGATGTGCAGTCAATGGTAAAATTTGTGTGAAAGACGTTAAAACCTGATATTATTCAGAGAAAATGCTTTAGCACTTGAAGATGGGGGGCAATTAAAATAAAAATGAAAAGCATCCCTGTGAATCCTTTTTTAAATCTAAGGGCTTCTAACTTTCTAATTATAGTAAAATGTCTAATCAGATAGTGGGAATAGCAGAAATCTTAAAGATTGCTGCATTTTAGGGAGAAGTCAATGAAGGTGAAGAGTCTGAAGAGTCATTGGTGATTCATCCAAAGTCCCAGAGCAGATCAAGGACATTTGACTATGATCATTTTTAACTCCATATTCTCATGTAAACTTTCCTTCCAAATGATAACTGTATGTTTATTTTAATAAATAAACACTGAGTTCTGAGAATAGTGGTGGTGGTGCTGGGTGACTCTGGGTGACTGGGTAGTCCTAGAGAGACTCCAGGTGTGGGAGGAACTTGGTAGAAGGGTAGGAGGTAGGTGAATGTGATAGAACCAGGAAAATTGTATAGCTTCAGAAAACAACTAGAATGCAGGCAGGCATGAGAAGGCATGCTGCTGCAGAGGCCATGGGGAAGAGTTACTGGCTGTGGTAAATACACATCGAAGAATTTAAGAAAGTTAGTAAACGCCAAATGTTAGATGATGTTGCTCAAAGAAATTTCACCAGACGTTGTAAAAGTTTAGATTCTTGAATGAAAGGCTGACAGGTTGGCAGGTCTTTCTTTCTGGCCGTCTCCATGCTTTATACATCCACCGGATTCATTTGCACGGTAAATTGCACTATGTCAATCTGTAAGGAAATTTCTCATGTCTCTGTGGTGTCTCTCAGTGAAGGCAAAGTCAAGATCGGCCACAAAGCAAATCTACCTGCAACCTAAGTTTGCTCTTAGATCAGATCCCTCTGCTTCAGCAGAGTCATTCCCCAAATTATCTATGAGCTATTCCCAGTGTTTCTCCTGGACTTCTCAGGCTTCTTCATCTAGAATACTCAGTAGCCGTAATAACAATCATCGCCCTTTTTCTCAACTCATTCGTCAAAACCTCAGGCAAGATCTTGCAGTTCCATTGAGCATACTTTCCTTTTACTTAATCTTTGGTGTGGATGATTTTCCCCCCTGAGCTAAGGAAATGACATCTTCCTATAAAGTTCATAAGCATTTGTCAGGAAAGCCATGGATGTAGCTTTTTGAGGACAAGACTCATGTCACCCTGGATAAGCCAGTCCTGAGGAGGGTATCAGAGGGCTGACCAGTCAGGCACTACACGCTGTAGACACCCATGTTGAGCAACACCACTGACTATCGTTAATAAGAGGAGTGAGCAACCTACTCTGGGAAATGAACAAATGAAACCAATTGCTTGGAATGAAGGAGTTAGTCTTGAAGGACCTAGAACACAGGTTTTCTATAAGAGAATGTGTGTATTTAGATTAGTCTTCACAGCATATGTTTTCTTATTAAAAGGATAATGCAGTATGGTTTAGAATTTAATGTAGTCATATAAAAATTACTAATTCACAGAGTGATAATATAATGTTCTAAAGCCATGTTCTAAACATGTTAAGAGTTTAATATTCTAAGTAAATTTATGGGGCAGGTATTCATTTTCCTTTATTACTCCGAAACCCAAGGCATAGGGGACTTAAGGGAATTACCAAAGGTCACACTCACAGAAAGTGAGAGCCCTACCAATTGAGATGGGCAGTCTGACTGTAGAGTTAATGCTAATTAACCATTTTACCATTCTTTCTCTTTATTTTAAAATAAGTTATTGAGATACTTTCAAGAATTTTAGTTATGCACAGTTAAATGTACCTATTTTAACCCTATACTTTGATGACTTTTCAGAATGTATATTCCGTGTAATCCCCACACCAATATAATATTTGCTGGTACTATCAACTGTTCTTCAAACCCCGCTCTCAGTTCCTGGCAGTCAGTGATCTGTTTTTTGGTAGCATAGATTATGCTTGCTTTTTCTAGAATTTCACGTGATAGAATCCTACAACATGTGTTCTTAAGTATGCTTTTGAAGTCAGTTCATGTTGTTGCATGAATCAGCAGTTTTATTTTATTGCTGAATCACATCTCATTGAATGGATCTACTACATTTTATTAATGTATTCATCACTTTCCAATTTGGAGCTATCATGAATAAAGATGCTGTGCATATTTACATATAAACCCTTGTGTGGAACATATTTTTCCCTAAGTACTAAGGGTGAAAAATTTAGTAATTCTACAAAAATCGAATCATATGTTAAATGTTTAATTTATGAGAAATTGTCACACTCTTTCTCCAAGTGGCTTTACCATCTTGCATTCCCACTAAAAACAGGATTGCCAGTCTTCCACATTAGAACTCTTTAAAGAGGTGTGTAGTAGAACCTCAGTAAGGTTTCAGTTTCTCATTTCCTTGGTGGGAAAATGATGTAAAGCTTTTTTCACGTTCATTGACCTTTACCTATTTTCTTTTATAAAGTGTCTGTTACGATCTTTTGTTTATTTTTATTGGATTGATTGATTTCTGATTATCTGTGTATATGAGATCTTTAAAAACCCTGGATCACAATATGTCACACATGCATTTTGAAAATATTTATTTGCATTGTTAGAATTGCTGTATTATTATTTTTAATTTTGTCTTTCAATGTTCACGTTGTCAATTTCTCTTGAAGTATCCATTGGGATTTGGTTTGGATTACACTGCATCCAGATAAATACAAAAATAATTAATCTTAACAACCTTAAATTTTCAAATTAATGAACCTGTTGAATCTCTCATTTCTTTAGGTGTGCTAGAAGTCCCTTCAGAAATGTTGTTTTTCTTCTATGTATAGGCCTTGGGCATATTTTATTAAATGTGTCCTTAATTATTTCATGTTTTTGGTGTACATATTTAAATGTTTCATTTTCCAGTTGTTCACTATTAGAATGCAGAATAAAATTTGATCTTTATAATTTTAACTTGTGTTCAGCTAAAGTTACCCATTAGTGCTAGAAAGTTTTCCATGCATTTCTCATAATTTTCCATGTAAACACTCTAGTTATTGGAGAATAAAGAAAATTCTCCCTCTTTCTTTCCATCTGTTTAATTCTTTTCCTAATATTCCTTTATTGGCTAAGGCTATAGTATAACATTCAATGCAAGTGGCAAAAGTGGTCCCTCTTGCCTTGTTCTTGACTTTTGATGGAAGCATTCTTTGTTACTAGTATCACGTTGGCTGGAAGCTTTCTATCTCTTATCAAAACAAGGATATTTATTTGTAGTTTTAAGATGCTGAGAATTATTGCCAATGGATGCTGAATTTTATGAAAAGCTTGTTCTATAGGTACTCACAGATTCCTTTTTCCCTACTTAATCTTTGAAAGTGGTAAAAAAAAATTCAGTTTTTACCTGCGAAACCAAACTTGCTTTTCTAGTATGAATATTCAATATGATATACAGTATCGACTTTTTATAAATTACTCACATTGATTTGATAATATTTGTTAAGGGTGTTCATGTTGACAAGGGATTACATAGTACATTGTATTTTCTCAAATTATGTAACCAAAGTTCTTTTGGTGTTTGGGGCCTGATTTTCTGTGTAAGTCTAAGTGAAGTCATTGTTCAAGTCCTGTCTTCCAAATTGCTTGGACACAATCCCAGCAACTTGGGAGGCTGAGACAGGAGGAGCCCAAGTTCTAAGCCGGTCTTAGAAACTTAGTGAGGCCCTAAGCAACTTAGCAAGATAATGTCTCAAAATAAAATACAGAAAGGGCTAGGTATGTGCCTCAGTGGTTAAGCACCCCTGGGTCCAATCCTTGGTACCAAAAACAACAAAACAAAACAAAAAATGCTTTGAGAATTTGGACCCCTGATTTTAGAAGTTTTTGTTAAGGACAAGATTGAGGGGATTGTCAAGGCACTTAGATTCATAAGTAAATGTATAAAATTTCAGGGGGAAATTGCTAACAGGCATGGTTGGTTGCTTCCCAGGTCCTTTCTTCTCTTCATTTTGCTCGCATGGTCTGTGAGGTTAAATGACCAAGGAGGCTGACCTATTCTCTACTAAGATTTTGGTTTTTTTCCCCCGTTTAAAAGCCAACTATGCCAGAGAAGGAGATTCCTCGAGAATGTATTAAACAGTGTTGGCTTTGAGAATTGAAGGTGCAGAGATATAAGATGGGAGAACTACGTCCTTGACAACTTTGAAGGACAGAATATGCCAACCCTGTGCTGTTTGTGAGAAAAATTCCAAAATTATTTAAGTAATTTTTACTTGTACTTTCTTTTTTCCAATCAAAAAATAGCACAATCATTATGCAAATATATCTAATATAGATAATATATAGATAAGAAATAATATAAAATTATTCCAGTAATAAAAAGATAAAAAGTAAGTTTTTTAAAAAATTATCTTTACAGATAGCTTGAAAATTGTATTGATGTGGCTTCTATAAAAAGGTGACAGCTTGAAGAACTGTCCTTTTGCATTCTAGGAATATTGAAAAACTAGGAGGGGTAATCAGGAATCTAAACAACCTGCCAAGAAGGCAATCCAGGAGACATAATGACAAATTTTCACCAAGTTCCTGAACGATTTAAACTTCTTGCTGATCACCCTTCTCTTCTTATTCATCACTACAGAATCAGCAGCCTCATTTTAAAAACACCCTTAGGACGTGTTATAATTTCTGTGATTTCAAATCAACTTGCATTAGTTATACTTCAGTGACATATATGCAGGGGGCTCATTAATTACAGGGAGAGGCTGAGCGCTGGAGTGAGGCAGGCACTGGTAGACTCAAGCAACTGCTGGCAGGAGCCCTTGGGAGCACAAGGTGTTCAAGGGAGAGTTCTGACTTAGTTATTCTTCCCAAGAAACAGGAACCCTGGGAACACAGTTGGTCAGTTGATTACTGTAGAAGCCTTCTGTTGGGGTCTCCATGTCCACCCCTGCCTCCTTGGCCTCCTCAACACAGCAGAGAACCTGTACGCCATGGTCAGATCTTTATCACTCCTAATGGTTTCCCTTTCACTCAGAGTACAATGGAATGCCTTACAGTGAACACAGGCTGGCATGATCTGGCCTTAGCCTCCCCTCACTGAGCTACCAAAGCAGTGGCCTCCTTACCATTGTGCTAGAACTCAGGCCAGGGCAAGGGCAGAACTCAAAGCCCTTGCTGCTGCTCATCCCTTTGCCTAGAAGCTCTTCCTGCTGCTTAACCAAGACACTCAGCTCTTAAGTCATCACTCCGATTTTCCCCCAAATGGACATTGCTATTTCCCTTCACTATCTTCTTTTTCCCATCATATTTGCCATATTTTTTTTTCTAAATTTAATTAATTAGGAACAAAAATGTAGCTATAGGAGAATCCAGACTTTTGTTTGTTTTTCGTCATGGTTCTGTTTACTCAAAAACTTTGGTGCTTGTGCTGGAGTTGTGGCTCGGTGGTTTTGGCACTTGCCTGGCATACTCAAGGTCCCAGGTTCAAATCCCAACACCACTACACAACTAAGTGTTGGAGCAACGAAAACCAGATGAAAAATTAAGTAAAATTGATTTCTCTTTCTCTTACCTTCCCTCTCTCTTAAAAACAACAGCAACAACAATTTTAAAAAAACACTCTTAGGTGCTTAAAGAATTTTGGCTGAATGAATGGAATCTTCAGTTAAAGAACTTGAAATCTTGAGTTAACAGGACTACCCCCTGGAATAAAATTTGGATTAAGGTTGAACATAAAAGGATGTGTTAATAAGTATGTTCTACTTAAGACTTCGGTGAAAAGGCTGGGTTGAATTAGATTCAGACTAATCTCATGCCCAGAGATTTCTATTTAAAACAAAACTCAATCTTCTTTTGTATTTTTAAAATACAATGGTAAATAATATTATTCAGGATTTCTCATTTTTTACTCTATTGACATTTTGGGTGAAATACTTTTTGATGGGGGCTGACTTATTCACTGTAGGCTGTTCAGCAGTGTCCTTTATGACACTTTTGATGGCACACAATATATATGCTATTCATATTATAAGTAATATTGCATGACAACGATTATGTAATATATGTATATTATAAATTTATACTACATAAGCATCTATAATATATTACGTATAATATATTTTTCATATATACCTATTTAAATAAAATGAAAAATTTTATTTCTTTTTTTTTCCACATTTATTAGAAGTATATAGCGATACAGGATACAGATGAGGGGGAAACATTGTCAAAACTGTAGCAATCATTGTGTATAAACTTTGATAACCAGGGGTAATGCTAACACATAGATAAGCTACTATGGGTTTCATCTAATGCAGTTTCCCCCAGAAGAACTCATGTGTTAAATGGGTATCTAGTGTAGGAATAACATCGGCTTCTGGAATGGTTCCCCC
>PVKS010020451.1:0-36059 GCA_004027875.1 Aplodontia rufa | reverse complement strand
GTGTGTGTGTGTGTGTGTGTGTGTGTGTGTGTGGCCAGGGATGAAACCCAGGACTTCTCACATTAGGCAAGCACTCTACTACTGAGCTATACCTCTAGCCCCTGCCTAGTTTTCCTTATGAATGTTTGAAAAATTCAGCATTAAGATATGTTGAAGTTATTTAAAATTATAGGTCATAGCATATTTTTCACAATTTAATATACTTTTTATCCAAAAATAATTCATTTTAATTACTTATTGAGATAAAACTATCTGTTGGCATCTGTACTTTAATGTCCTTTGGGACTGATGACAGATTGATATCATACATAATCAGTTTATTTGTATGTCTACTGTTCTTTATATAGTTTTTTTCATAACCATCACCAGTGATTTCTTATTGCCAAAATTTCTGTGCCCCCCCCCACACAGTGGCACTCCTCTCTGCTGGACAAGGAAGGGCCATGTTTTCTCTGGGACCCACAGGCTATAGGAGCAATCTCATCCCCCTTCTTTGCATGGGTGTGCACAACAGTTTCCTGGCAGTGTGAAAAAGTAGTAATCCTTCAGCTAGAGGTCTGTTTACTTTCCTCTAGGACTTTAAAAAAATGAGAGCTGGCGTGTATTTTACCCTTATTGTATGAATTTAAGTCTTCATTTAGAGGAGAAAAATAATCTGTTCCTTATTCCACAATTGAATATAGGAAGGATAATTAATATTTGACCATGCTGTTTGGGGGAAAAAAAAGAAAAAAATATGTGTGTGTGTGTGTGTGTGTGTGTGTGCGCGCGCGCATGCGCACACACACGCATACATGTGTATAGAAAGAAAGTTCTGTATGAACACAGAACATTTTTAAAAATTACTGTGGTGCATCTGCTGGTTTGGGTAGAACTGTGGCAGAGGTATTCATTGCTTCCCAAATATCCAAGGGCTCTCTCACACTTCTCTGTCATCTTGCAGTTAGTTGGAACCATGTGAATGGTATATCCAACTAATATGAGCTAGTGCTGTAGACAGAAGTGATGTCTATATAGCCTCAAGTTTATAAAGCATGTTCATTTTTATGCATGCTTTCAAATAAACATGTGTTATGCTAAACTTGGTCATACTTCTATTAAGATAATTACAGGTGGGGCACAGCAGTACAGATCTATAATCCCAGCTACTTGGGAGGCTGAGTAGGAGGACTGCAAATCTGAGTCCAGTCTGGGTAACTTAGTGAGACCCTGTCTCAAAAAATAAAAAATAAAAAAGGCTGGGGAGGTACCTCAGTGGTAGAGCACTTGCTTAGTATACATGAAGCCCTGGGTTCAATGCCCAATACCAGGAATGAAGGAAGGGAGTGAGGTAGGGAGGGAAAGGGGAAGGGCAGGGAAGATAGATCATTTTATCCATCATAGGAAATGGAAGACATTATAGGATGAGTCTGATATGACACCTTCATGGAGAAATCAGTGTTTGGTTTTATTTGGTTTAGCAGTAAACAAGTTTGAACCAGAGTTGATGATTCACTGGTCACAAGGAACTTATCTGAATGGAATCCATTCAATAATTTGAAGACTAAAGGAAATTGTGTCAACATGACAATGTTTTAATGCTCCTTGATCAGTGGTATAAGCCGAAGGAAAATTACTTAAGTCACAAAGAAATTTGAGCTCCTTTAACTGCATAATTCATTTCCTTCATCCCTTCTTTTGCTTCCCCTGACACAAGGCATGTATTATTTCAAGGGCATTCCCAAAGACTTGCATCAACAGAGTTTTGTTTACACCTTTAAATGGTTTCTTTCAGTTCATTCAGGATCTTGGACAGATGTTTTACACACACACACACACACACACACACACATCTGCTTTAGGATATCTTATCTAAAATAAAATATTTCTTCATCTAAGAAGGTTTTATAATTTGATTACTTGGTGCTGTTGAAAATGGAGATTTTGTGCATTCTGTCCTTATGACCATTTTTTTTCTTATTTTCTTTTTCTTTTTTTTTTGCAGTTGGTGAACAACACAAACAGGAGGGGGGAAAACAGAACAATTTCATACCTAAAATTGAAGGAGTTGATTACTGTCATTTTGATGATGTGCCTTTTATACATTTGCCGTGGTTAAGAAAGACTTTATGGTTTGGAGCATGAGCACTTTAAAGTGATTCAAAATTATTGAAGAGCTACAAATTTTATAAAGTGCTTCAATTTGTTACCAACTAGAGCAGCAGTGGAAAGATTCAGCAGAGCTTTTAGTACTATGCACAGCCTGCAAATGCTCTCATAATCTTCCCAGGTGCCTTTTCTTTACAAGTGGGGGCTCAGAATGGTCCTGCCCAGAGACTCTCCATCACTGACAGCAGCAGAGTTAGTCTGGAGGCCTGCTTGCCACCAAAGCAGAGCTCACAAACCAGAATGGTTTGGGTAATGCTATAAAACTTAAAAACAAACTTCTATTGTTATTCAACTTTGCCAGAAGAAAAATCTACTGGACTAGTAGATACTTGATTTGGTGTTGGATGGGCATAAGCATGTGGGGAGTGGAAAATAGGTGGGATAAGAATGGGAATGGCTGGGGGCTGGAGTGGTGGCTCAGTGGTTACAGCGCTTGCCCGGCATGCACGAGTATACGGGTTCAAACCCCACCACCCATGTATACAACTGTCAGAGCAGAGAAGGCCATGTGAAAAACTCAATAAAAAATTGTCTGTGTGTAAAAAAAAAATGAGCAAATGTTTTTCAGACCTTAAGAAACTGCAGAATTAAGTTTAATAAGTTGTTGCTTTGGAAAGGCTGAAACTTTGTAAAAGCAACTTTTTTTTTTTTTTTTTTTTTTGGTCCTGAAGATTGAACCTAGTGGCACTTAACCACTGAGCCACATTCCCGGCCTTTTTTATTTTTTTCTTTTGAAACACTGTCTCATTAAGCTGCTGAGTGTCTTGCTCAGTTGCCAAGGTTGGCTTTGAACTTCCAATGCTCCTGCCTCAGCCTTCTGAGTTATAGGATTTACAGATATGTGCCACTGTGCCCAACTTAAAAGCAGCTGTTAATAATTTCTTTCTGCTTTGCTATTGGTTTGCATTATCTTGCTGGCCTTTGATTTACAGGTTTTAGAGCCATAAAAAGCCCTGCTTCTGACAAGAAAAATAAGGCATAATCTTTGAAATTTAAAGTGAGTAGGGAGTTTAGATACTGCCTTGTAATAGGGAGTTCCACTACAGCTTTTGTATAATTTTGTTGTTTTTTTTAAATATGGATTTACATTGCAGAGATGCATCCTAAGTGCCACATGGCTTCTCCATGTGATGGTTGTAGGTGACATAACATTTTATTTCTTTAGGACTAGAGTTGTAGAACTAAGCTGGATCATTAAGGAGAGGGCAATCTTAAATCAGAACAAAGCTAAAAGGCATGAAAGCATAAAGGTATAACCAATTCTGGGAGGGTTTTACTGGGTCTGTACTATGTATCTGGCAACATTAAGACTGTCTGGAAAACTTTGGTTTCTGTGGTTCCTTACACAGATGATTCTTGCCAGAGAGGACGTCAGAGTTCACATTTCCAAGACTCACCAATGTGCTTTTTGCTACCATGATTTTGATGGTTCTTTTCATTAAAGGGCATGATGCACCATTTCAAAAGATGACTTAAAATATCACTTACAAATCATTTGAACATTAACAAATCATCTTTGTTTTATACAGGAGAAATAGAGCACTTGCATTGAGTTAAGTTTTGAGTGTCCAGCACCCAAACATTTAAAGACCCTAAGCTTTTCTCCTCACTGTCTTTGTGGAATTTCCACTGTGTACTCAGTGTACTATTCTTCTGTCCCTAAACTGAAGCAAGACTGATTTGTGACAAAGTCCAAGGCTTCAGAGCCACATGATGGTAAGAAAGAGAGCCCAGTTCACCACACTTCCTCATGAACAATACAGGAAAGGTGATAGGTCATTTTAAGATCAGAACTTTCTAAGAAAATAAGCTTGCTTTCCCCCTCTCTGCTTTTGTTCTTCTCTTTTTGTTCTCGTAGGTGAATTAATACATGTAAACAACCTAGAGGACTTGCCTATGATTACCATTTATCATTTTTAATACCGTTTACTCCCTTTCTTTACTTGCTTACATTCTTTCTTCAAACAGTCATGGGTGTCTCTGACTTTGAAGGAGGTCAAGGATAATACCATTGAAGTGCTTACCCACCACTGTGTGTCGCAGTCTGTCCTAAGCAGCTCAGTTGGGGAATTTCAGTCCAGTTCATTTGCCTCTCTCCCTGACCTACTTTGTTGTTTATTTGATTTCAGCGCAAGCACCTGGATGTTTGTAAACAACATGAAAATATCCAGGTATTCTGTTTTTACTAAGAAAATCTGAGAATCATGAATCAAAATTGCCAAAACAGTAAAATAATCAAGAATGAGAGGTATTTGTCCTAACTTCCTACAAAGACAATCAACCACAAATAAGGGATTTTTTGCATATTGAATTAACGTTAAATTTTAATTCAGTTCCAAAATGAAGCAGATATGATATGAAACTCTGTTTTGCCTTGCCATAAGGATGTAGTTATAAAACCACCATGATGATTATGTGTAGATGTCTGTTCAGTACACCTTATATAGAGTTGCTCTCAGAAAGCAAAATCTGATCTGCCTTCAGTGGTTCCTTAGGCAACTATTATTTTTATAACCTGTAATATGGATTCTTGTTTTGAAGTTAAATATATTAACCTGCTAAAATAAGATTCAGTTTATAAAATGTTTATGCCATGTAAAACTCTTCCCTTCTCATTTCCACCTATCAAAATCTTATCCTTATTTTCTGCCAGATTTTCCAATCATCTTGGTTTAAAGCAATCTTCACCTCCTTTGAATGCTTATTATTGCACTCGCTTAGGGGACCCATATGACACTTATCACATGTTGCAGAACCTTATTCCTAATACATCTGAATACATCTAATTTCCCAGACCTGATTATCAGGTTGAAAACTCTGTCCAGACACATATTCACTCTATATTTACTAGACACATGTTTATCAACTAACCACAATGTACAAAAGTTATGCCAGTCACTAAGCTGCAGTGTTGAAAAACACACATGTGACCACTGACCCTGTGGAGCTGATCTGTAATGTGAATCCACGAGTTAAGGTCAAAGAACATGTGTCATTTGTAGAATTAGGTATAATTCTTTAATCACTGTGAGGGTATTGCACATACTTTTGAGGAAGAATCTAAGATTCAATTTTGTTGGTAAACGAAATTACATATAATAATGGAGTGCTAATTGTTGGTGTATGTACTTTTGCTACAAGTAGGATTTTCTAGTTTCTTTAAGTTAGTTTTTAAAAGATATGTGCTATAAATTTCAAAAAATCCAATTTTGTATGTGTTAGGTTTTTGACACTAAACAAATAAATGTTTTGCATTCATTTCACATTATGAAACATAAATTTTAAAAAGACTTATGTTAAGTCATTCAAACAACCAAAGACTATCTTAAAATGAAAGGAAATTTATACTTTATCCTGTAAGTTAAACTCAGTTTCGTGACTGATTAAAGATTTCTGATAAAAGCAATTAATCAGACAGATACAGTACTAAATAAGTAAAGTAAAAGCAATTTTAAGAGGTTTTTAAATTTTTAGAACAAAAGCTGTTGGTTTAATCCAGCAGTCTGACCCTCCTATAACATCAATAAATTATGTAAAATCATATCTAAAAGTATAAAAGAAGAAATTTAGAGAAAGAATGATAGCAAAAGAGAAATTCTGAAAAGTTCTGTAAGTTGGAAAATGGATGGAAGAGTGTGGCAAGTGATGAACTAGGGGTGAATATGTGCAGAGTTGATTCAAGCCAGATGGGTCCATTGTGCTCTGTGGAACCTGGAGGTCTCACAAGTCAGGAACATCAGAGATGAGGAAGTATAGAAGTAATAAGTGTAACTAAAATCAGGTATTAATTGGTTGCTTATGAAACCATCAGTGTCTCCATGCCAGTGTATAGTGTATAGTGTACAGTGTATAGGCAATTGTACCACTTCCCGGGTAATTATAATAATGGGTCCAGAGAAGTTTGTACTTATGCTCCAGAGTCAATACCTCTGATTCTCAATACATAGACAGCTTCCCAATCACATTTCATTAATCGAATTGTCAATAAACAAGACTTCATCCATATTTAGAGAGCTATTAGTCAGCCATTGTACTACTTCCCAGTAATAAACAGAACCCAATTATCTTTAGTTATTTGAGGAAAGTCAGCAATATGAATAAGAAAGGCCAAGAAAATAAGTCATACAAAAAGAGAGACAGAAAGATAGCATTACCCTTATGAAACAGATAATTCAGGAATAACAACTACAACTACTACTACTCTTACATAACTTAAAAATTCTAATTCATATTACAAACACATTAGACACAAAGTGCATCAATAAAGGGCAGGATGCATATACATACATATACACACAAATATTTATATACATATATATTACTATCAAAAGAAATTATAGATCAAGAATGTGCTCCTGGAATTTAAAAATGTGATTATCAGACTTAAAAACATTAATTGAAAATATGGGCAATAAAATTAAGTAAATTTCAAAGAAGGTAACCCAAAATTGTTTTAAAAAATAACAGAAATGCAAGACAGAAAGAACATTAATTTTCAATCAATTGGAGTTTCAGAGAGGGAAAAAAGCTAACAAGAGAAATTAGACAAAATACCAGAGTTTTTCTTAGGGTTGAAGGACATGTATAATTAGATTAAAATTACCTATTGAATTTTTACAACAGTGAAAAGATGTAGACCCACTAGGCATATTATTTTAAACTACTTAAAGCTATGGATAATGGGAAAGACCTATAAACTTCCAGAGGGAAGAAAAGCCTGAACTTTTACAAAGGAATGAGAATCAGAATGGAACTATCTTCTCATCTGGTATAGAATAATATAATGGGTCAATATCTTAAAACATCCACAGGAAAATTATCTTAAACCTAGAATTCTACACTCCACCAAATTGTCAATAAAATCTGAAGATTGAATAAAGGACATTTTTAGGCAAGAAAGGAAAGAAAGAATGTTGTAGCCTATCAGTTGTACAGAAAGTTTAGAGAGAAATTTGTTAAGACTAGAGCAGAAAAAAGATCCATGAAGTGAGGTATTTAGATAAATAATAGATTATAAACATTTGATGTCACCCCCAAGAATATGAAAAACTCATGGAGGCAAAAATGCCAGATAATTAAAAAAAAAAAAAAGAAAAGTAATAGGAAACTCCAGGAAAAACACAAATCTTTTATAAGAGGAAATATAATTATGGTTATATAAAATTTACTTTGTCATCACAATTTTAAAACTTTACCTATTTTCAGTTTCATGTAGAACTTATAAAAAGTATAGAACATTTAATTTTTTAAATTAAAAAAGCAGAATGAAATATCACCAATTTTTATAAGATAAATACAAAAAACATACTATTTGTGTTTCAAATGGGAAGAGAGCTGGAGTGTTAAATCTAAAGATGCTATCTGGTCAGCCTGGGCAATACAGTAAGACCCATTGCAAAGAAGAGAGAGAGACAGAGCTGGAGCTAGAGCTACAGATTAGATAGATAGATAGATGATAGATAGATGATAGATAGTATAGATAGATAGTTGATAGATAGATAGATAGATAGTTATTACCTGTGGTTAATGGATCGATAAATACATGTGAAAATATATTATTTAAAATTAAAAGCTGGGCATAGTGGTACAGACTTGTAAATACCACTACCTAGGAGGACAAGTGAAGAGGGTCAGAAGTTTGAGATCAGCCTGGGAAACTTCATGAGACCTTGTCCCAGAATAAAATTTAAAAGATCTAGGGATGTAGCTCAGTGGTAGGGTGCTTGTCTAGCATGTGTGAGGACCTGGATGCAAGTCCCAGGACCAGACCAAAAAAAAAAAAAAAAATCAAACAATGTAGAAAGCAAAAACAATGGTGTAACTGTATTTGGTAACAGGTGGAAAGTAGTATAGGTAGGATAAATCTGCATTTTTTGTTGTTAACTAGCAACATGGTGCCAATCACCATAAGAAAAAACAAGCAGGTTTTTTTTTTTAGTGAGGAGTGAGAGATAGTTGGGACTTTAGCTTTCTTCCTTTCCCCTGTCTGTCCTTTTCTTCTTTGTTTTATGTTTGAGACAGGGTCTTGCCCTTAAGGGCTCAAGTGATCCTCCTGCCTCAGTTGGGCCTATAGGTGAATATCACCACATCTACTAAAAGACTTTAGTTTTTCATTGTAAGTCATTCTATAATATTGTTGAAACCATGTATACTGTATTTGATAAAAATAGCAAATATTAAATGTTAAACAAATGTAAAGCTTACGCCCAGAGAAAACTCCTCTTACGGAAAAATTAATGACCTAATGATTCTTTCTACCCTCTTTTCAACATCCCTCATCTGACTAATCTTCTCTTATTCCAGGCCTCCTCCAGATGAGGCTTTCTTAATTCTAACAAGATAGTAATTTCTGTGAGTGCAGGAAGATTGTTCCCAAGTTTATCTCTGAAATACATAAGAATGTAACTGGCCTTATATTAAGAGTAATAGAAAATTCTCTGCAAATCTTGGAATGGGAAACTCTGGAGTGGAGTATTGGGCAAGCAGCAAAGGGGAGCCTCAGCTAAGTGAACACTGGACTTCCAATTTGCAAAATAAAGTCAGTTTTGTCTCAGGTAGAAATTAGGATGCAATTCAGTAATATAATCTATATTCCACATAGTAATAACTAATTTTTTTTACTTCTATGTCTATTACTTTGCATGCATTATATTTAAGACTTATAATTCCATAGAATTTTGATCACCAATGTGTAGTTAAAGAATTGGGAGTCAGAGAGGTTAAGCAACTATTTTAGTCAGGTTTTTCACTGCTGTGACTAAAGGACCTGACAAGAAAAATTTCAAGGAGAAAAAGTTTATTTGGGGGCTCATTGTTTCAGAGGTCTCTGTCCATAGAATGCTTGATCCATTCCTCTATGCTCAAGGTCAGGCAGAACATCATGGTGGAAGGGAATAGAGGAGGAAAGAGGTTCAGGACATCACATCAGGAAGCAGAGTTCTGCTCTCCAAAGACAAAATATAGACCCCAAAGGCATGCCTCCCCCAGTGACCCACCTTCTCCAGCCACACCCTACCAGCCTTCAGTTGCCAGTTAATCCCTATCAGGGTATTAACTCCCTGATTGGGTTAAGGTTCTTATAACCCAATCATTTCAGCTCAGCCTTCCTGAATTATCTGTCATACATGAACTTTTGGGGGACACCTCACATTTAAATAGTACAGTAAACTTACCTAAGGTCTTCCACTCAATAAATACAGAGTTGAGGTGAACCCATCTCAGCTAACTCCACAGTCCATGCAATGTTGCTTTTTTTTTTTTTTCTGTAGCCATTAGCAATACAAGTATACTCTTTGGATTCTTAGAAGCAGTTCCTAATTTCCTGGGTTATTATGTTTTTTCTCTTTTTCTTAGTATTGTTTATTGAAGTATATATTTTATATACAATAAAATCTAACCTTTTAATAGATATAACCTTTTAATAGATACCTTTTTATAGATCTGTTAGCTTGGAAGCTTTAATTTTATTTTTCCTACACTCTTCTTTTAGAATCAGATGATTACTTTTGCAGTTCACCTTAGTAGTTTGTTATGGTCTCAAAAATTTTTGAATTTCCTTTTAACTTACCATTTTTTTGGACACTCTGAATGCTGTTAACATTGTTTTTAGTATTTCTCTGAATCTTCTTTATGAACTGCAGTTTGTTCATAAAGTGAGAAGTTGGCATTTACTCAAAGAATGAGAAGCTACGTCTATAGTTATAACCAGAACTCGTAGATTTTCTCCTATTAGATCTTTCCTATTAGTTTCCTAAACCAAATGAAAATTATATTCTTGAAAGTTCTTTCCTTCATCTTTACCTAATTCACTTCTAGAATGCTTAAGACATATATTGTTATACAGACATAAAGAAAATATACCTTGGAGCTGGAGAGGTGGCTCAGTGGTTACAGCGCTTGCCTGGCATGCACCATACATGGTTTCAAACCCCACAGCACCATGTATACAATGAAGTGTTGGAGCAATGAAAGCCACATGAAACACTAAATAAAAATTGATTCGCTCTCTCTCACTGTCCCCCCTCTCTCTTAAAAAAAAAAAAAGAAAAAAATACATCTTTTCAAATGATCGCTGAATGCAATCCCAAATGTAATCACAGGGGAAAAGAGAGGCATGCAATCCATTTTTCCAGAAGCACATTTCTGCTAAACCTATGCAAACAATTTGTTAATTTATTAATTGAATAAGCATTTATTGAGAATCTACTATGTGAAATATTATGAAACTTTCCATTAAGCAGTTTATCATTTCATATTATCTAATAGATATTATTTGATTAATTTCATATATAATAGGTTGAAAAAAAATCCCAGGGTGATATTCACTTTTATTTTTTAAAAAAAGAGAGAGAATGAGAGAAAACATAAATTTTATTCATGTTTTTTCATTTGGTTATTGTTTTTCTGACACTTAGTTGTACATGTGGTGCTGGGGTTTGAAACTGGATCCTTGCACATGCCAAGCAAGCGCTCTACTGCTGATCGACCTCTCCAGCTCCTGATATTCACTTTAATGAGAGTTAATAGCCAGGTTAATTAAATGTTGATCTCATGAAAAGAGTAGAAAAAACTATTGTTCTGTTAACTTTTAGGAACAACTAACAAGATAATATCTAGCATATTATTGAAGTTCAGTAGCAATGAAATAACAATAATTAGGACAAGACTTGAAGTCAAAAGTGGTTTTAAAGCTTCACTAGTACCACATCAATCCAGGTATTAGAATTTAGAGGACTAGTTTTCATCTGAATTATTCTTTAATTCCATATTCTTATATTTGCAACAAATTACATGAACATCGATTGAACACTGCTCTGTGTGAAGTGTTGCCTAATGGCTAAGAGCTCTATTTCTGGAACCAGGCTGTCTCTGAATCTTGCCTCCACCACATGCCAGTCCTCAGCATCAGGGAGTTGACCTCTCTGAGCATTGGTGTCTTTATCTGTAAAATGGTCATTATAGCCCATGCCTCAGAGGATTTTCCTGGTGTGTTAAATGAAATAAACCATCCAAACAAATAAAAATAGCATCTGACTCTGTAACTTCCTGGTTGCCAAAGTAAGTTTTATTTTTATTTCCTCCACTTCATTCAGTCAGAAGACTTTGAAAAAAGATTTTATAATAATGATTTCCTTAGCAATTTTATTTCAGATTTGTTGGATATATTTAGTATTTTATTGTACTTATTTTGTATTATGTATTTAAGAGCACTTAGTATATTGGACTCATGATAATAATCACTAAAAAGCTATCATTTCTCCCACAGGTTCAAATAGTCAAATTGATGTTGGATACCTTGTATATTTATTCATTTATTTGTTAATTCATTTTATCAGCCATGTGCCAGGTTTGTTGTTTGGAATAAGAATATGACCCACCAGTGTTCCCCTATATCTGCAAAAATGTGAGCAAAATCTGGTGCCCAAATTGGTGTTTGATTTTCTGTCTTATGTGACTGTTAGTGTGATAAGTATTAAGATAATGGCATCTGGTATTCTGAATGTGCCTCCGTTCAGTCACTTGTAATTTGCTAACATTCAACAATTAAATGGTTGTGGACTAGTATAGCAGAATGGGCCCAAAATCCTGTCAATGAATGCAAGAGGATTTTAAGTAGCTTACTGAAATAATAATAATAATAATAAAAGGTAAAATTTTGAAACTGGTATTCAGCTTTCATTCTGTGATTGGAAGAAAAATGCCAATGCTTTAATTGCAAACATGATTTCCTAAAGCATTCCAAGTTCTCCTTGGAGACTTTCAGGCCCAGGGATCAACTATCCTTATGCCTACTTGGATAAAAAAGGGCTTGATAAAAGTGTAATGTCTGCTGGTACAGTTTAATCACTTAATACCTTGTTCCAATTGAAAACATAACCAAACCCCATTCAAATGATGGAGCACCTACACTTGATCTATGTCTTGTGCAGTCACTCATATTTCCAAGAGAAGTCTTGTGGTTATCGAAATGGAAATTAATTTCATAGACTTGGGGCTGAACTAAAACAAAAAGAAAAAGCTCATTGTAATCTGCTGCCAATGACTCCTGAAACAGTTGCACAGAGTAAATAAGCTCAATCTCAGTTCGGAAGAATGGGCCCTAGGTGGGGCCTAGGTATTAGGAATATAGGTTAGTTGGTGTGGAGAAATGAGAAAAGATTCTTTGTTTTTGGAGGAAAAAACAACTTCAGGACACTATCAGAGGCAGTATTTTCTGCTTAGTTCTTGACTTAAAATTGCTGAAATGAACCAGCTGTCTTCTGGGAAAGTTAAAAAATTACCAAAGGTATTAATTCACCAACTTCAATAACTGCAAGAAAACTTAAAAATATTTATAGGGGCATAAAATTCTTATAGATAACACCTCCTGAGAACCCCATTTCTTACAACTAAAACCTGTGCTATGTGTTTAGCACTGGAGAAGTTCATATAGGATTTGGTGCCCTAAAATTACTTGAAGAATCAGCCTTTTTGTTCATGCAAAGGAAAACTATAGTAAGGTGCAAAGAAAAATTTTCACAGTGAGGCTGTGACTTAGAATTCTTGCCTAAATTACGGGCTTATGATGTTTGCTTTGAAAAACCACTAAATAATTGCAGGACCAGCAGTATTGTACAGTATGCAAAACTTCATGGACTCCTAGGACCAGATGGACTTCTGAAGCTCATCTGATTCAATTTCTTTATTGTATGAGTCAATTAGGGCCTAGAGAAATAAAATATTTCTCTGCAGGTCACTGATTCTTTAGAGGAAGACTCAGGAGTAGAACCTCTTCACTCTCAGCATAGTGATCCAATATTGTGCTTACCAAGGTGTCTAGAAAAATTATTACTTTTATCCAGAGTATAAGTGCAATGATTGCTGTGGTGGGCTCTTTCTTATGAATTTTTCAAATATAGAACAACGGTTCTTAAATGTTTTTAGTTGAGAATATCATTGGGAATCTAGTGAAAGATAGACACTTTACATAAAAGGAGATAGGTGCATAGAGATACAATATTCTTTTTAATACTTAATGTATATTCATGAACTCAAAGACTATTACAGGTAATGAATATGGTTAGGGAATCCTTATGGACAGGTAAACTACAGAATATTATTAATAATAATTAAATAAAATAATATGGAAAGTCTTTATTTTACTTTATTGTAACATAACTGCAAAATACATTGAAGTAAAACATTCCAAAAAAACTATAATCTTTGAACTATAGATTATTTAGTTCAAGTTTCTAAGTTTACAAAACGGAGACCTATGAAGCATGAAAGACTTAAGTTTCCCTGGACAGTTAATAACAGAGGAAAGACATTATGTGTATGAATGTACATACACATACTAAACTTTGGAACTTCTTCATGAAAAATACAAATTTAAAGGAAAAATTTATTATGATTTGTACCCCCACATACAAAAGAGGTACTAAATTCAGAAATGCTTATCTATATTTATCATCAGAAAAACTCATTAGCATAAATATTCTTAATATCTATATATTTTAAAATGTCACCTATTTCTAACTCAGTTGTGTAAAGTACAACTTATTTACTTTTTCAAAGAATTTTGGAAGTCAGTTTTTACAAAGGGTTAAATTCAAGAAGATATTTCAACATTGCAGGGAAGGTTATTTGAAAAAGAAAATATTTTTGAATGAATAATTTGGTGCTGTAACACAGGATATTAATATTGCACTAGGAGAAACTTCTGTGAAGAGTCACCCGAGGATGGAGTGGGTCACTGGTGTCTGCCTATACTTCTGTAACGGTTGATCTATAGTTCACACTCTCAGAAACCCAAATGCGAGTCTGGCTTGTCCTGTTAAGGCATTGCTGCTTGTCTGGAATCCCTTTTGTTTTGAAACAACAGAGGCGCATCTTAGGCAAGTCCCCACTTCGGCACTCACCCTGGATTGATAGAAGCTTTGGGGTGGAAATTTTGTTTTGACCTTCAACTCCATCCAGAAGACTAGGTTCTGGAAAAGGGTCACTGCCAAGTGATTAATTCCCACTTTGGAGGTTGTCAGCACCAGCTTCGCTGGTGGAGCGCAGGGGCAGCTTCCTGCCTGCCTGGGTGCGGTTCTGGGCCCAGAACTCGGCTCAGTTTACGACTCCTCTCCGGCCCGCAGTCCCCAGCCAGGAATTTCAGGATTCGGGCATTTGACTTTGAGGAAAACTTGCATGCAGAGAACTTGGACCTGTGGTCAAAAGGATGAAAGTCTCCAGACCAGGCTCCAGCTCGAGCCATCAGAGAACTCAGACACTGGCCCTGCACTTCCAGAAGTTCTGCCAACTTCGCTCTTGTTAGTTTCCCGACCTGCTCTCTTCCAGAATTAGGAAGAATAAAATTGCCTCTCAAAATCTCAGTGCTGTGAGAGACTGGCTTGGTGAGAAGCAGAAAAGAAGCCGAAGCCGGCCACCGGCTCACAGGTCCAGTCTTGACCCACCTGACGCTCACCCTGTGGAAAGGAAGGAAATGGGTGACAAGTGACATGCCCGAGTTCTACATTCTCACTTCTGCTAGAGGACAATACTGAATCGATGTATTTTTGTTTGTTGGGTGGTTTTAATTTGTTCTTTCCCTATTCTGTTTGGAGAAACATACCCGCTTTTATTTGCCCTTGTCCCCCAATACGTCATCTTCGCTCTTTTTCAGCATCCCTAATCCCCCAAATGAACTCGCGTGCCGGTAGTTATCCTGACTTGCCTGGGGTCCCCCCCGGGTCTTACGACAGGATTCAGGTAATGGAGTTCCTCCATTCCTGGATTCTACTCTTGGGACTTTCCTGTTCACCGCGGAAGAAAGTCAGATAACCACTACCAGGGACAGCGAGAAGACAGGGAAAGGCTCTCCCAAGCCCCACCCCTATCCTCTTTTTTGGTCTCAAAAAGGCTACTTAGCGACCTTAGTCCTTTTTTTAATCTAAGCGTTGCATTTCACTTCTATTATGAATTCTCAAAAGGCAGACAGGCAATGGGGGAGGAACTATGGAGGAAAAAAGAGCGAACAGGAGACACTCATTATATATTTATTTTACATGAAGAAACGAAACATATATAATTTTAGATGTTCTTCCGATTTAGAGTTCTGAGGCTATAGAAAACCTATTTTTAACATTCCCTTCTCTCATACGGTCTTGATTGCCTAAATTGCTTCTAATTGGGTGGCACACATTACTGGAAACGAAGGACGCATGACGAGCAGTCTTCGTTCTTCGGCAGATTTAGGTAATATCTCTGGATGAATATCTTTTCTGATCAGGAAAAACTGGAAAACTCGTAAACTGCCCGCAGTTTTCTTAGAGGATTTGTGCAATAGGGGATGGTGGGGAAATGTCCTGACAATCATTCAGTCATGCAAATGGATGGCAGTTTAGAGAATAATCCAGCACAATGTTTTTCTCCCTGCTCTACTAGGCTACAAAAACTAAACGTACTTTTTTTTTTTTTTGGCTTTGTTTTGAAACTCACTTAGCCTTGTTCTTTCTCTTGTTTGGCACCTGTAAAGTTTTCAGTAAACCTCTTCAAAACATGTGCGTTATCCATTCCCTCCCTCCCTCTTACCCAAGATTCGCGCAGCCCTCAGCGTCCCTGGTGCGCTGTGCCAGCCCCGACATCAGCAGGGAGCAAAGGTCATTACCAGGCAGACGGGTGTGTTTCAGCAACTCCGAAGAGTCAGGGGCCGAGTTCTTGGACTACAGAGATGCAACCCCAAACTGAGTTTGTTGAAGGCAAACATCTGAGGTGTGGACTGTTTCTTCTAAGGTATTATCTGTCCTCTCCCGGGTGGGGAACCTCAGAGGCTGAGACATATGAAGCCCTTTGGAAGCTGAAGTATATGAACAGCTGAGCTAATTGTCTTGTCAAACTGCAGCTTCATTTTTGTTACTACCCAGAAGTAAACCAGCAAATGTATAAATAAGATGACTATTTTAGGCCAGAGGAAAAGTGCCAAGAGCAAGTCTCCCTTTCTGCAGTCAACTTTAGAGGCATTTGATTTTTCTTGCCATTCTTTTCCTTATGAAAATTCTAGAATGGCATGGTAAGCCTCTTCAAGCAACTTTAAACTGTGTTAGAGCAGACTCCTGAGGGAGGGGGTGAGTGCCCTAGGTAAGAGAGCTTGTGGGTCCTTCAAAGGAAATCCCACAGAGAGCATCTGCCTGCAGGGCAGGGCAAGGACAGCAGCCGTTGGAGGACCATAGGCAGCTTTCTGCTGTGTCTAGGCACAACTTCTAATCTTCCCTTTATGCATCAAATAAGGACACCTCAATTTTTGAGAAATCCAATACTTCTGCTGCATTAAAGGCCCACTGCAATATAGCTTCACATTTTACACTGGCCCTCAGAATGACTTTATTAGCCCCACAAAGATTTGGGCAGCAAGAAATCCACAAAGACTGCATTCCAAATTGGTTCCTGCAATAGAGATGTGCCTCACTGCTGGTCTTGGTTAGTTTGCCAAACTGGTGAAACTCTCTTTTTGGAAGGTTCCCTCCAATGCATTGGTCCCTCTACTGGTCCCTTGATGAGCAGGAGGTGCAATGCAGAAGGAAACATCCCAGATTATGGGGAACCAGCAACTTTGAAACAGTCAGGAAAATCCCTCTGACATAGTGGATGCTTTCCCGTGGCAGTCTGAAATCTGAGGGTCAACATCAAATCATCTACCTTTTCTACTTTAAAAAAAGGTAGCTCTGGTGATTCAAGCTCCTTCCTTTGGTTAAAAAAAAAAAAGCAATTACTTGGAAACGAAATTGATATTCAAATGGAGCCAGGTAAGGCCCAGTGCCCCTGGTCACATTTTGGACTCTAGAAAGGTGCTTCCCATCCCTACTTTTTAGAAAGAGAAAGGAGTAGGAGGAGAGAGAGGGCCAAAAGGGGGGAGAGGGGAGACCGAAAGAAAGAAGAGGGGGATATTTAGCAAGTTAAGAGGTTCAATATTTGAACAGATTTGTAAATATATAGACAGCCCTCGTTATTTGGGATGTGTAATAATGCCTTTTGTTGTGCTGTCTGGCTGGGAGGCTGTGAAGAAGTCTGCTCCCTGGCACCTTCTTCCCTGGGAAATGAACTGGAAAGCTATGGATTCGCAAAACAAGAACAGAGTTATTCTTCTTTGGAGAAAGAGGAATTCTACCTCAATTCTGCCTTAAAATATGAGACGGAAAGAAAAAAAAATAAAGGAAAAGCAAAATAAATAAAAAGGTTTTCATTTCCTAACGTATTTTAATTTTCAGGAAAATCTCGGAAAACTATCTTCAAGCTGAAGTAATTTCAAAGTATTGGTTAAGCTGATGACATTCTAGCACTCAGTTATCTATTGTGCATTTGTTATTTCTTTGAACCCAACTAACAAGGGTGTGTGTGTGTGTGTGTGTGTGTGTGTTTGTGTGTATGTGTTTAGAAAACCTGGGTTCTAAAACGGTGCTTCCATAACTGGGTAGGGTGGGTTTCTTTTTCACGTTACTGTTTTCTGGACAACTGTAGTGAGTGCTGTTGATGGCATCTGTCCTCTGCCTGTGCCCGTGGGCGGAGGACACAGGCTGTGGGTGTGTCCCGCCCGCAGGCGCGCGTGCGTGCGTGTGTTGTACACACGTATTCTCTGGTGTGCCTCAAATGGAGCCATTTTTTTTGCCCGTGCAGAGTCCTGCCCATATTAATATTATGCAAATAGAATCATTCCGTTTGAATATTTTTGGAGGGGGAGGGGATGAATCATTCTAATTCTGCTCTAGTATTTTCTCGGCACTCTTTTCATTGAATGTGAGTTCATTTGGTCGCCTTTCTGAGGTCCTTGTGTATGTGTGTATGTACGTATTGGAGGGGAGTGTGTGCTGGTCAGTGGGTGTGTGTCTCAGTGTGTGGGAGACCTGCAGGGTCCTTGAGGACCTCCAGTGATAAGTGTTCTCTTCCGGTGTCCAGTCTGTCTGTCTGTGTTTTGTGTTCTCTGGGTGATTATGTGCATATTTACATATGTGTGCCTCTTCTGCCCTCATGTATTGTCTTTCTGCACAATCCACGCATTTCGTATATATTCTCTTATCTTTTGGCAAAGTGCTCTTTTTTATTCCTCGACGAATATTTATTGATGTGATAATCTGAAATGAAAAGTGGTCTCCCATGAAGGAGATGGAAGAAAAAGGAGTGTTCATCTTTCTTAATAGACGGGGCAGTGCCAGTTGACTGGATCACAGGGTTTCTCTGCACTTTCTGCGTGTGTGTCTGTGGGAGGGGGCGTGGGGGCGGGGACGGGGTGGGGGGAGAGAACAGGAACCTATAACCAGAACAAAGATAGGGCATCGCGCCTCCTGGCGGCCAGATTTCATATTGCGCCTAACTGGCCCGCCCCGACTTTCTTAAACCGAAGGAATACTGTAATTTCCTTCGATTAACCATTCAGGGACCGCCTCTCAGACCCAGCCTCCGGCCACCAGCCAATCATCAGGCGCCATGCAAATCACCTCTTCCGTTCTCCAAACCCGCGTCGGTACCGAGGCTGTTCTTGTTACCCCGCCCCCTCCTTATTTCTCCCCTCCCCTGCTCCCTCCCCCGCGCCTCGCCCGGCAGCTGCAGGGGACGAGGGCAGTGCTGGGTGCCTCATGCATATGCAGACAGATCCTCCTCCCTCCCTCCACCTCCTCGCCGGCTCCCGCGGCCTTCTCCCCTCCCCCCCGGCCGGCGCCGCCGCCTCCTCGGGTTTCCTCTGGCGTTTGCGCGCCTCGACGTGCAGTTCCCCCGGCTCTGCTCTAGGGCCGCTGTTTCCCAGGAGGGCTACTTGCGCTCTAGGAGCGGGCGAGAGAGCGAGGAAGGTTCTATCTATTCTCGAAATCCTGTCGAAGGTCAAGTTTGAGGCTTGCTGTACTGGAGCGAAGGGCGTCGAAAATGCCGCGGCTGGGTCTGCGGGAAGGCTCCGCACGCAGACTGATTTTGTAGTGGCTTTCTCCCCCTAAACGCCAGATTAATTTCTCTGAAACACACGATGTACTTACTGGCCACGTCCAGAGGCAGGATGATGATAAATGGTTTTGCATGCCCAGAGCTACGGTGGTGTGTATTTGTCTTTGACATCAAGGCTACAATAGCTCCTTAAGCCATAAAGCATTGGAGAGATCAAACAGCTTTAGATCTACTTAGTGGTAGCAGGTAGAGTAAGAAGTGCTGACGAGGGGCTGGGGCAATGGTGGTTCAAAAGCTGTTAAAAGTGGGCAGTTACAATGCCAGCTCCTTGCCTTACGGACAAGAGAAGCTGACAAGAGAAATCAAATCCATGACAAGAGAAACCAGTTCCTAGACGGGGCGGGGCGGGGGGAGGAGAAGACAGGGAGTAGTTTGTTACTGTTAATTTACATCCAGATTCTGGGTTCTTGGCCCTTTACAGACGATGACAAAACGTACTGCTCTCAACTGACCTTGAAGCAACTAATAGGAAAAATGTCACTGGAAAAATTCGCGGTTTGTATAGTGCTTTGAGATCCTCTAATGAGTAAGCATGAGAATGGCCAAGGGACCTTGTTTCATAGATCTCTACTTTGACACTGGAACACTTAAGGGACTTTCTATTGAGAACTGAGGAAATTCCCACTCAAAACTTACACCATAAAGAAGTGAGTAGAGAGCAGAACATTTTAAATAATATTTTGTCAACATTTATTAATTGAATGCATTTTTATTTAGTTTTTCATGGACTTTCGTTGCTCAGACACTTCGTTGTCTACGTGGTGCTGGGGTTTGAACCCGCGCACTCGCACATGCAAGGCAAGCGCCCTTACCGCTGAGTCACCGTTCCAGCCCAATTGAATGCATTTTTTTTTTTTGGAGTGCTTATTATGTGCCAGATATACAGGGTCCTCTTCCATGTAAGCACAATATGTACACAGTGATTCTTAGGGGTACTGGAAATTAGGGAAAGGAACAGGGATTCAAAATGGTTTCTCATCTTGAGTTGATCATCTTACAGGACAAAAAGATACAGATAAATGTGATACAGTGTAACATGAAGCATGAAAACAGCTTAAATATCTGTCAGGAGTGCATTTCTATGGTGAAAAATTGTACAGCAATTAAAAATGAGTAGAGCCTCTTGAAAGCAATGTTGAATGAAAAAAGCAAATTGCAAAAGAGTGCATGTGTTATTAATGTAATATTTTTATCTATTAACATATCTACAAAAAGAAGTTGTTGGGTATACAACAGAGTTCAAGAAAGCAGTGAGGAAGAATATGTGCCAGTTCCGTGGTGGAGGTTACCCCTGGAAAAAGAGTGATCTTTTGGCCAAAAGAGTTTTATCTATACAAGTAATACTTATTTCCTATAAAAAGAGAAATGAGAAGAAGAATGAGGAAATAGAGAAGTATGGGAAGGCTTTATAGAAAAGCTGAAGTTGAAGCTAAGTGTTTGAAAATGACAAGCAGAAGTTTAATATGAGTATTTAAAACACAATTTTCCTGAGAAAGAAAAGTATGGACTGTGTGATACTTTCATGCTTTTTAACCTAATTTTTGATTTGCACACAGTAAAATTCATTTTTTTAAGAGTATATGATTCTGGGGCTGGAGCGGTGGCTCAGCGGTTACAGCATTTGCCTGGCATGCACAAGTACGTGAGTTCAAACCCCAGCACCACGTACACAATGAAGTCTCAGAGCAACGAAAGCCATGTGAAAAGACTAAATAAAAAAAAAAATTGATTCTGTCTCTCTCTCTCTCTCTCTCACTGTCCCCTCTTCCTTAAAAAAAAAAAAAGAGTATATGATTCTTTGAGTTTTACAAATGCTTGAAGTAACCACCACCACAAACAGGAAATATAACAGTCCCCTCATCCCTGCGAATTCCTTTACCCTGTCCTTTGTAGTCCTTTTCCATACTTTTAAACTCTGAGACCACTGGTCTGTTATCCATCCCTGCAGTTTGGCCTTTTTCAGAATGTCACATAAATGGAATCAAACCGTACGTTTTCTGCCCCTCCCCTGCCCATCTGACTTCCTTCGATTACCATAATAAATTTGATCTTCATCTGTGCTGTTAGGTGTATTAGTGGGTTGTTTCTTTTGATTGCTGTGCAGTATTTCCTTGATCAGATGTACCACATTTGTTTTTGCATTTACCAGCTGAAGACCATTTGAGTTTCTGATATAAAACTTCTTGATTCCAGGGACTGGGTTAATTGTTGTCCAGAATATTATCATGCATGATGTGAATCTTCTGTGAATGACTATTGTATTATGTAGGATAAATAGTTCAGTTATTCCTCCCCAGAGTATAAATCTATAATCCATGGTGAAATACCATGTAGTCTTGAATTATAACTATATACAGCCAAATGTATAGAAAAACACAGGTATACATTCCTTTGGAAGCTGTCCCTCACCTCACTGAGTTGTAGTGAGTTTGGTGGGACAGACTAGCTAGAGGTGCCGGTTGATGATCAGCTTGTATGGCTGAGGACTTAGACTTGAGTATCCATTGTTTCCTTGTATGGGACAATTCCTTCTTTCCAAATATTTCTTAAATCCTTGTTGAAAGATTGACCTTACCCTTTTGAGCTCCTAGTTGAGCTTTGCTAGCAGATAGAGCTCCCATGCATTTAATACTGGAAGGCAACTTTATATCACCAGTCAAAGGGCTCTAAACACTAGCAGTGATTCACCAAAGTTCCAGATCCTGGTCTATATCTTCAACTGTTTGGTTTCCTCTTTTATGTTTCTCACGAGTACCCTGAGAAGCTGACAGCTGGGCCGTACAGATTGGGTACTGAGTCTGGCCACAAAGTAAGCCCATGGTTATGTAAGTATTTCTTAATATATCCCTTAGAGTCTTAGAGTTGCAAAGTCCGATATCAACTGTTTATGAACCACCTGCTACTTAGGGTGCTTACTTATTTAAAAATTGCTAGTCCTCTCATGGCTATTTGAAAGTTCTCTGTCAAAGGCAGATATCCCAGTAATAACATCCAAGATGGCAAGGAAAGATGTAAACAAATATTCACAGACTACCTTCTGGGTGGTTCAGAGTGGAGAGGCTGTAAAGAGTGATAACATTGAGATCAAAGGAGTGTTGTTGTCTAATCCTAGTTCTTTTGCCAGAACAGACTGATTATATGGAATTTAAAATTGTATCCATTTGCTACACATAAAATTTGAATGTCATCCCTAGTTTTAGCTCTAATAATCAGCATCACCCTCCAGAAAATATCTCTAGAAACAGAAGTTTCATCGAACTGTTCAACTAAATAGTGAAAGGAGCACTAGAAATTTACTGTGGATAAATTTTTAAGTAGGGTAAGGGACAGTGACACCTTGGAAAAAAAGTCTACTTTATGTATGCCACAATTTTATCATCTGTAGAAGGGCAGTTGTTATTTATGATTTTAGGATTCCCCCAACAGAAACACTTTATGAACCTAGGCTTTGCTCTTATAGTTTCATTAATTAATCATGCCAAGCTGTGTATTGATAGAGGCAGCTACCACTTCCCTAGTTAATTACAATATCCCAAGCGTCATGTTTCCTGGTGATCTTCCTACAATAAGCTAATTTTTAGCTCTAGTCAAATAACATAATTTATAAGCATGTACTTCTAACTTTGTCATTGTGGTGGCAATTGTGTTTAGTAAACATTTCCAAGCTAAGAAGTGTCGACCCATTAGGCTTATCTATCCAGTAACTTATTGGTAGTTCTTCCATTAGAGATGATCACCTGTGTGCTTTGTGCTACAAATAATTGTGCTGTGTTAGTACCAATACTATGATTTCTAATGAAAAGGAAAGTACTGATGGTAGAGTGAAAAAACCACATTTCAAAGGACTACCAATTCCACAATTGTGGAATAAGCCAGTAAAGTCTTTTCTCTTCTAGACACTGTCTTTTAAAATAAGATTCTGAAATGGATGGCTATGGAAGAAATTATGCTGAGTAAAATCAGCCTAACCCAGAGAACCAAGAGTCGAATGTCTCCACTTATCTGTGGAGGCTGGAGCTAGACCCTGGCCATTGAGAAAGTTGGTCTATTATCATATGTTAAATCTGGATAAGGTGTAATGTTATACAACCTAATACTTTTTTAGAGATATGGTGGGTAAGGGAAGGGAGGGATAAGGGTGGGTAATTGGGGGGGCACTCCTGGGGGTAAATCTAATATCCAGAAACTATACACATTTTATATTATTTTGTTAAAAACTTGTGTGGTTGTTCAAAAATTTTAAAAATAAAAAAAAAATTAAAAAAAGAAAGGATGGGGAGCTGGGGATGTGGCTCAGTGGTTAAGTACCCCTGCCTGGGTTAAATCCTCAATATAAAAGAAGAAAAGCTTGTTTTCTTACGGGTTGTTTTTCATAATGTAGGAGGAATTTGTAGTCTTTCATATATGTCTCATGAATCATAGAGAGGAATTGCTTAATTCAGATGTCTTCAAGTGCACATAGATTTTGCTAGAATTATAGACCATGATAAAACTCTCTAGTGTTATGAACTTAAAATGCCTCACCACAAAAAGACAGTGAGATGATGAATATGTAAATTAGCTTGATTAAATCATTTAGTTTGTATAAATGCATTATAATATCAAATGTATGATATAATTATGATTTGTCAAAAAAATAACACTGATGAAAAAGTAAAATATTCCTATAAGTTCTATTAAATAATAAAAGATATCCTAAATTAAAAAAAAATAAAATAAGATTCTGCTCAAGAGTGTTACGGTAGCATAATATAAATTGGTGGCTCTGGCTTTTTAAACTCTGGTTCTTTCCCTGTAAAGCAGCATAAGTGAGTGCCTTATCATAACGCTGGAATAATGACATCTCAAGGCCTGTGCGCTGCATTCACAAGCAAGGAAAGTCCCAGAATGGGGTTGACTCAGCAGTACCTGACCAGGCTATTTAATGCACTGATGAATACCATTGCCCCTAGGAATTAATATAGAGGTGCCTGGAGCTTGTGTAAAGTTCTCTGTGCCATTTGAAAAAGGAACTCAGAGGAAAGATAGGCTGATTTCTAATTTTAATGTTTTACTCGTTGGTTTAAGTACATTTATGGTTTGCTTTGCAAAATGTCAACAGACATCCCAAGTGGATAACATTTTAAAAAGATTGAATTTCATGTATTTACTCTAATATCATCTAAAAAATTTGGTCATCAATGCCCACAGGTTTATTGGTTAAGACAACTCATTCAAATGATTATTAAAAAAACAACTAACAACACTTTTTTCTTATTTCCCTCATTGTCCACAATTCTCATTGATTAGAACTCCAGCAAGACAGAGCTGAAGATTTTGTTGTGGTTTTGGTGAGTTTGGGAAAGACTGTAAATGGAGTTCCCATCTGCAGGATGGCTAAAGGACACTCTGAGAAGGAAATGTCTGTCACCTACTGGTATAACTATTCATTTTCATATTATAAATAACATTTATATATTATATACTCAGCAATTAACTTTTACATGAATTATTTCATGTAGGTTATCTCACAACAACTTTATAAGATGTATTGGTGATGACAATTTCCATCCTTATTTTGTACTGAGGGATACTGAGGTTCAGAAATATTTAAAATAGCTAACATTTTATGGACTGCTTCCTTTGTGCCAGGCAGTGTTTTAGGCACTTGACATGTTTTGATTTGTTTGATCTATCTAGGACCTGTAGGAAATGGATTCTATTATTGTCATCTTCATTTTACAGATTGAATATTGGAGGTACAGAGAAGTAATCTGTCCAAAGCTAACACTGAGCAAATGGTGGAGTCACGTAAGAATCCTCCCGATCTAGTTCCAGACCCCATAGCCTAGACATTGCATCTTTCTGCCTAGCCAAGCCTCAACAACTTGCCCCGGAAACTTGGGCTGTGAGTTTTGGATGCTAAAGTAGAACCGCTGAAGTGCTTTTCCATTATGCATTTGGTTGTACTGGTTGTAACTTTTCTGATTGTTTTTTTGCTTTATTCCACATCATATTTTACTATGCTGTAAACTTCTCATCTTTCCCCTAGTGGAACGTGGATGTCTTTAGTGCAGGGAAGATAGCATGATTTCTTCTATACAGAGATTACACCCTACTATCTCGGGATATTCTCCTAACATGAGAGTAAGCTGTTAAAATGTATTGAATCAAAGTTGCAGAACTCCATGAACATTGGAGGCTTAAAGACAACTGGAATTTTGATGATGTAGAAAGAGTTGGCAATGGGAAGGAGACAACAATTAAACTCCAAAAGGGAAAGAGTTGATAAAATATGAAAGAACCAGGTGACAAAAACAGCAATGTTTTTATTGCCCTATTTGCCAGACATTTTTCATGGGTCATGCCATTTTTTCTTTACAACATCTTATTTTTATCCTCCTTTTATAAATGGGCAGCCTGGGGGTCAGTTATATAAATGTGTTTATAGATGCATGTACATAAAAGAGGAAGAAAAGGACAGTGACACATGTTGCTTGACTTTCCTACCTCCTCACCTGAGGGTCCTCTGTGGCTTTCTAAGAATGTGTATTTTTTAAATTTTCCTTAGATATTTCCTGCTCTACATGCCCTGTCCTATTGACTTGTCCTCTTCCAGTACAGTCCAGTATAGTACTACAATGATCTTTCTAAAATCCTGCTCCTCCAGGGCAGAATATCATGAAACATGTCTGGCAAATAGAAAGGCTATAAATTTCATGTGTTGAAATTTAATTCCCACTGTGAAGTGCCAAGAGGAGGAAACTTAATATGACTCTGTTGTTTAGAATGTGACCTTTGGGACCTGATATGGATTAAATAAGTTCATTATGGTAAAGTCCTCATGATTGATCCTGATGATTTAATAAGAAAAGGGATCAGGATGTACACACACACACACACACACACACACACACATGCACACACATGTCCTCCCTGTTTCTTGCCATTCCATGTCTTGGGCCACCTCAGGACACTTCCAGAAAAAGCCATCACCAGATTCAGCCCATTAATTGTGTACTCCAGAATTGTAAGTTACGTAAAACCTCTTTTCTCTATAAAGTGGCCTGCCTCAGGTATTTCATTAGAGTTACAAGAAGGGCTATTACATCCTCCTTGGTTTAAAACATTTGCTGATTCCTAATTGCTTACAGGTTATGTGGTCTGCTAAACCACAGCCCTGTTTTATATTTTCATTTTCATTTCAGCCACCTTCCCCAGACATTTTCATATGATTGTATTTAAGCCCCTTTTATTCCAGTGTGGACCACATACTTTAACTCTTTTGTGAATTTACCCATGTTGTTGTCTTTGTCTGGAATGTGATTCCCTGTTTTTTACCTGGAGAATTCCATTTATCTTGCAGGGTAAAGTTGAAATGTATTTCTTGCTGAAGCCATTTATGACCCTGTGGATAGAATTAATATATCACTTCATCAATATATACTTCAGTTTTAACAACAGCAGCAGTTAGCATCTATTGAATGCTTAAGTGTTGCAATTCTATAACTACTGATGAAGAAAAAGAGACACAGAAACTTCCTATAACTTGCCCAAGAAGACTTGGGTGGTAAATTATCAGGCAGATAATTTACCACCCAATTTGAATCCCCAAACCATAAACTTAACCACTTGCTTTGCTTCCTCCACTGATACCACCTATTAGGTTGCATGTTTATTTATCTTTTTCTTTTCAATAAGTTGAACTCCAGAAAAGTAGTTATTGGCTTGCTTTTGCATTCTTCATGTTAGTATGGTGCAGAAAGAGCTATAAAACACAGTTAAAAGACTGATTGTATATCATGCATTTTCTACTCCTTAGGCTACCTTTCCCTCACCTGCACCATTGTATTCCAGGCCACAGATCAGTATCATACGACTTCACACTCTTCTCCTACTTCATTGACTCCTAAAGTGACTATTCATAAAACTGACCAGCCTGAAGACTGTTACCTGTGAGAGTGATTATTTATGACCTTTAGAAGGCTCCACTAGAAAATCCATGTCATAGGTATGATCTCTACAACACTTGAGCTATAGGCAACACAGTTGTTGTTTTGTGTTTCTGAAGTGAATCAGAAGTGGCTTGACTCATATTTTTGATAGGCACAAATTTCAATATCACTCTGTCAGACTTTTCCCCTCCCTTCCTTTGAATAGCCAAGAATTCTCCAAATTTGTGAGTCCTCAGAGGAAGTCACTGGGCCACTTTTCACCTATAAGAACTTGGTCTCTTGTGTCTTCTGGGGCCTGTGACATTGTTTCCTATTGCCGTGTTCCACTGTACAGAGCTCCAAGATAGGAAGATCCTTTGAAGGAGGGTAAACTCTCCAAAGTTCAGATCTTGGTGTCCATCCTTTAATATCATACACCACCTAAGAGTTCCCCTGCAGAAATGCCACACTGGGGAGAATTCATCCTCTCGGAATCCAGGGTCTCACATTTGACCCCTGAGGATTCTCCCTTCATGGAGATTCCTTAACTGAAGGACAGAATGGGAAACTTCAGGCATCTTCTTGGTAAGGCTGTGGTAGCAAATCACCACTGAAGGGGCTGGAGTGGTAGCTTGGAGTTTGCCCAGCATGTGCAAATACATGAGTTCAAAACCCAGCACCACGTACACAATGGAGTCTCAGAGCAACAAAAGCCACGTGAAAATCTAAATAAAATTGATTCTTTCTCTCTCTCTCTCTCTCATTGTCCCTCTCTCTTAAAAAAATCTTCACTGAAGTCTTTAGCAGGCTATCCTTCTAACTGGTTAAGTCTTCAGGGGACACCCTGTTTAAAAAACAAAAATGCCAGCAAGAACTTGCATGTACACATACATGACCATTGTTCTCTTGAAAGGAAGGATCCATTCACTATGTTACAATTATACAGACATTGTTCAAACGTTTTTTGAATTCTTAAATTGTTTTTAGAGTTTATAGTCCAATCTTCTTATTACTCCCAAAGAAAGCAAATATTTATACTTGAAAATGGATTTGATTTTGGAAAGAACCCAATGGTATTTGGCTTAGCATTCTAAGTAAAATCAGTGTGAAAAGCTGCTTTTGGTCCAAAAGGAGGCAAAACTATAAAGTAATGACACTGATTTGTGAATCTTACCAAATCCAAAAGGGAATTTCCAAACATAATGTCAGTGGTAGAGTACTGAGGAAGTAAGTATATCGCTCCGGTATATTACTACACTAGAAATGACAGAAATTTGATTTCAAGTATCATGGTATATTTGTGAGCAGCCAATCTTTTCCCTATCTATGAAGGCACAGATTGCATATTATATCCAAAATTCTGGCTGAAAGTCGTTAATGGTAGACGAATGCTTCTCAAATTCGTTGTAAGCATGAATCCCTTGAGGTCATTGTTAAAATCAGGTTCAAGAACACTGGCAGGTGTCCTGAAAATCAGCATTCCCCACTGTCCCAGAGGATGCACCAGGGACATCTCTTTAGGTATCAATGCATGTATTCCACAGCCCTGCTAAGCAAGCCTTGGTTTGCCCACGGGTATTGCTACCCACATTAAACTACACATGGGTTAGTTTGTTCTTTAGCAAAATGTTTGTGCTCATGTACACATGAACTTGGCCTCAGAACAGAGAATTTTCTGTGTACTTTATTGATGTAGAATCAGCAATGGCTCTGTGTCATTTTTTCTTATGTTGGATATTTTCTTTATTCAAAACATAACAGAAATTTCTATGGAAAAAATGGTAAAGTAATTTAAATATTTAGCCTAACTAATTATTACATGTCAGATATCATCACATATGAAAAATCAAAGTACATTTTGGTATATTTAAAGCTGCTATTTTGGATATGACAATTTTTGAAAGTGATGTAACAGAAGTTTTGCTAGCTAGCTAAAAACAAAATCCTATTTCACAGCTAAAATGTAAACAGCTAAGATGTAATCAGAAGACCAAATTTCACAGCTACAAAAACGCAGCTGTGAAACATAACTTTGGAGTGTAAGAAAGCCAAATATCTTTGCATGCTAATAATGGATATTACAAATGAAGATGAGAATGACTTTGATAGAAATTTTTAGTGTTTAAATACCTATCCTACTGTCATTTCTTTAATTGAGAATATTTTCAAATTTCATTACTTTAGAGTTTTGCCTCCTTTTGGACCAAAAGAAGCTTTTCACACTGATTTTGCTGCATTATAATGGGACTTTTATAAAGGGATCTTCAATATTAGGAAAGGAACTACCTGTGAAAATCTTATTCCCTACCATAAAGACACAGTAAACAAAGGTAAATATATATGGCATATGTACGGTTGTATGCCATATATGCATTTATTGAGCATTTACTCTGCATAACTTGTTAGGAACTAGAGATACAATGATGAATGTGCTATTAAATCATTTCTTCTAGGAGTTTTAAAAAATATGTTCTGTATTAGATTTTTTTTTTTAGAGAGAGGGATAGTGTTTGGGGGGGGGGGAGGAGAGAATTTTATTTAGTTTTTCACATGGCTTTTGTTGCTCCGAGAATTTGTCGTGTACATGGTGCTGGGGTTCAAACTTGCATACTCGTCCACACTGGGCAAGCACTGTAACTGCTGAGCCACCACTCCAGCCCCTGTATCAGATAATTTTTAAAGAGTTAAATATTTTTGGATTATAAAACTAGTTCATGGAGGCTGGAGTGGTGGTGCAGCAATTACAGAGCTTGCCTGGCATGTGCGAGGCCTGGATTCCAACCCCAGTACCATGTACACAATGAAGTGTTAGAGCAATGAAAGCCACGTGGAAAACAATATGAAGTTGAGTCTCTTTTTCTCTCTCTCTCACTGTCCCCTTCTCTCTTTCTAAAAAAAATAAAGCTTGTTCATCCAAAAATGTTTAATAATGTACTATAAAATGCTAGAAATATGTTGGAAAATATAGAAAAACTCAAAATTAAAATACACATTGTTAAAAATATCACCATTAATGTTTTATCTTATATTTCAAATAGACCTAATTCTAGTATTATTATTTTTGATATTTATACACTTTAAAATAAAACCATAGGAATAACTCTTGCCGGACAGGGTCAAGATATATTTTTGTTTGAATTTTTATACCTATGTTGGCCTGGGCTAAATTTTAGAAACCCACAATAACCATATGCATGATGTGTGTGTATATTTACTGTGTCTTCTTACTATTTTATTTTTATTAAGGAGTGGAGTTATTGTACAATCATAAATACATAGTAACAACATGATATGCATTTGTTCTTAAACCAGAATTACCCCTGCATTGCCCACACCTCAGTCTCTTGATTCTTCTATATTTCATCCCTACAAGCGATATAAATGCTTAGATTGTGAATTTTCCAGAATTAAATGATTACATAAGTATTATTTGGATTCTTAGGGGGGTAAAGAGTATGCTACATTGTTGATTGTCTCCATAGATCCCTTCTTATCCTCCCCCCACACCTATGGTTGTTATAGATTATGTGTTGCTGTGCTTTTGCTGAGTCTAATACATGAGTTTGACTCCTTTCACCCAAGCCTGGGTTTAGGTCTAGCCTCCACAAATGAGTGAAAACATTCGACCCTTGACTCTCTGGGTTTGGCTAACTTTGCTCAGCATGATTTCTTATGTACATTGCCATCCACTTACCTTTGTTTACTGTGTCCTTAGGATAGGAAATAGGATTTTGCATAGGTTGTTCCTTTCTTAATATTGAAGATCCCTTTATAAATGTCCCATTATAATGCAGCAAGGAACTTGGAAAAGTAGCAGGAATTCCATCTCACTTTGTAGGTATTATAGCTAATAGTGTTTATATCCCCAGAATTACTAATGTGTATGTTGTGTTTTGCTTTTTCAGTTTTGTGATAAAAATTTTGGATTGTGACAATTTTTGATTGTGAGTCAGTGGACCTGGTTCTTCACTAAAATTTCCTGTACATTTTTATCATCTATATAGTAGGATACGTTAACTATATATTTTTAAAATTTTCTTAAGTTTAAAATTCTAATTTTTCAGGTTCACATTTTATAAATGAATAGATATGTCCTGGTAGCTACCTTTATATGCTTTTGATTATAGTATTTGAATCAATGCAAAGTTAAAGTCTTATACAATTTAGAATCTAGAATAGTAATCTCGAGCAAAGCTTAGCAAACTACAGCCTGTAGGCCAAATTCACCCTATTGGCTATTTTTGTAAATAAAATTTTTTTAGACCACAGCCACATTTATTCAATTATATATTGTTTATGTGAACTTTGAAGCTACAATGGGAAGACTGAGTAGTTGTGACAGAGATTGTATGTATTAGCTTTTTGTCACTGTAACCAAAATAACCAACAAGAACAACATAGAGGAGGAAAAGTTTATTTTGGTTCATAGCTTGAGAGGTTCAGTTCAAGGGTAGTCAACTCCATTGCAAAGGGCTCAAGGTGAGGCTGAGTGAGTAGTATGAAAGAAGGGCAATGGTGGAGGAAAGCTGCTCACTTCATCGCAGCTGGGAAGCAGAGAGAGTGAGGGATGAGCCAGGGGAACAAGATACAATCCCCCAGGGCAGATCTCCAGCAACCCATCTCCTCCAGCCATGCTCACATGTCCACAGTGACCATCCAACACAGTAGTTCTTTCAAGTTATGAATTCAGCCAATGAATTAGTCCACTGATCACATTACAGCTTTCATAATCTAATTATGAACTTTTGGGGGACACTTCATATCCAAACCATAGCAATGTATTTATTTAAAAATTATTTTCTGAGTTTCAGATAATTTTGGGGAAAAGATTAAATCTTATCCAGGTATCTGGATTCCATTATTATTTTGACCTTCTTCCCATCTATTGGACCAATGTGGTTAAGACGACAGGACAGCCCAAGTGTAGGCACCCATTACACACTGGTAAGACCAACATAGTAGGCAGCATATACTGAAATGTCTATGAAAGTTGTTCCAAATGCTATGGCTTCTGAAGAAAGATTGATAAATCATTTATTTTTATATCTAGATAGAGGTTAACCCTCATACAACTAATCAATTTAAAAAAATTGATTTAATGGAAATTAGTCAAAATATGAAAAGATATCTTATTAAGAAAAATATACTGGGTTGAGCCACAGAAAATTAAAAATATTTAGATACCTAGAACTAAAAAAATGCAATTTTGTATGTTTTAAGCTAATATAGAACTGGTCTCTTGAATCTTTTTCTTATTTTTCTGTTTGTGTTTATCCTATTGCAGTTTTACCAAGGGAGAAGAAATGGAAAGCATTCGTTTCTCCACTTTTGGAAGAAGTATCCATAGTATTTTAAGTATTTATAGTATATATGAATATCCTTACTGATTTTCTCTTACTGAGTTTTCTGTTCTTGTTTTTCACATCCACTAATGCTCATGAGGAAGGATGGATAGTTAAGTTCAAGATGGGAAGAAGTGATTTTCTTAGCCCTAGAGGGGGCTCCCCCAGAATCCAGGAAAAGGTCATGGGTGGCATGAGGTGTAGGTGGGCAGACATTGGCCACACTCCCATGCAGGGCCCTGTGAAGGGTCAAGGCCTCTCAGCGAGTACAGGCTCTGGAGTCTTAGAAGTCCAGGGAAAAGATCCCATGTTCAAGCTTTGAAAGTTTCCTTAGAAAGAATGATATAGACTTAGTGATCATTAACATACTCAAGGGTAGTGGCCCTTCCTCCAATTTTCTGACTGATGCTATCTGTCATATGCTTACATGATGTTGGGAAGAACTAAATGGGATTGAATTTGAATTTCTCTGTAACTTCACCAGGTGTGGGCAGGTTTAGCTTAATTTGATTTCACACACATGCACACACATCTGAGTATCACAGAGGACATCTATACATTTTACCTGAATTTTGTACAACTCAGATCAGTCAACTGATTGGATTTTTTACTTTTCAAGTGATTACTTTGCATTGTGGAGACACAACTCATATTCATCTCTCTTCACGTGTTTTTATTAGGTGGGTACCTCATAAAATTCCATTTATGATACTCTTCCCGTTCCTTTTTTCCATCTTAGGAAGTACATAAAAAAAGAGGTGGAACTATAATTTGACATAATGCTGAACATTCTGCAAGGTGTTGATGAAAAACTGAATGAGTGATAGAGGGGAAAGGATCTGGTTGTGGCTTGTTAGCACATGAACCTTACCCATTCTGCCATGTAAGAACATGTTGCTTCCAGCTTTCCATCTGTTTGGAATCATTTTAGTGTACAATCTTAGGGACAATTTTAATTAGCTCTTAAAAATGATTTTTCTTTTTGGTTTCTTCAATTCTTTCTTTTGCTTCAGATATTAACTTCTTTTAAAAATTCCTTATAATGACTTTCAGCTGAGCTATCAATTGATCTTTTCCATTAGGCCATTAGTGAAGGTTAAGCTGGGTGTGCTCTAAGTTTTTGTTACAGTGCACATATTCTGAACACACAGCGATGCTTCCTTGTTTAGGATTTTTAGTTTGTGATTTCTTCATTCAGTTTCGAATTTTTGTAATTGAGCATGCATTTATTACAATTGACCTTAATAATTCAAGATATACCTAGTAAAGATCTGAAACTTACATGTATTATATCATAATTGTTCTTCAGGTAGAATTCTAGTTCATAATCAGTCTGTATCCATCTTGAGCAAAATACAGGATCATGATGCGGTTGGCTAAATTTTTCACTGGTTTTCCTAGCTTCATTTTCTGTTGTGCTGCTCCTGTGTGGTAAGAATTTTTCTTAAGTCCTTACTGGAATACCTAGGATGACAGATAATCTTTTTGTTCCAGGTATGAGAAGTAGTCTGGGAAACTGGCCAACATACTGACATTTCTTGGCCATTTTAACTTTTTTTTTTATAACAATGGACAGAATATTTATTATTATGTGTTCTAAGAAAACCAAGAAATATGGCAATCAAAATCACATTGACTCAATTTTTCTGTCTGGCTCTTTCTGAATGTGTTGTATAGACACAGCTGGTGTTAATCCTATTTCATTTTTCAAACTTGTATGTTATTGCAGGTGAGAAGTCCTTGTTTATTGGCACAAAAGGTGGTTACATGTGTGGGTATGATTTGTGGTGCATCCTGAAGTGCCTTGACAATGATGTTCTCCACTATTTCCTTAAACTCCACAGTAAGTGATTCATTTCCATATACTAAATGTGTTTTTTCCTGTTGTTATCCTCTCTTAACAATTTAGTGTGAATAATTCTTATATTTCTTTATTCCTATTTGAAAAAGATTGAACCAGTATCAATGATGCTTAAGGCAGTCAATATAATAAAAAAGGAGAGGAGAGGACACAGAAAGAGGGAGAAGGGATATTTATCGTGCTACTTTAATGAATAAATGTTTCAAATATCTATTATTAGAGACCTTATGTATTTTCTCTTTTCAAAAGAAACTAAAAATGAGGGCAGGGGATGTAGCTTAATGGTAGAGCATTTGCAAAGTATCCATGAGACCTTGGGTTCCAGCACCATACAACACACACAAATTATGATAAAAATCATTTACAAGTAAGGCATGAGTTAATGATGGGACATTGTTTTCCTGCTATTGTATGGACTCCATTACTGGAGTTTAAAGAGAAGTTTTCTTTGATAGTGCACATGTGGGCCACATTTAGTGTGAAATATCTGTATACTGTCAATGACTTGAAGGTGCATAGGTGCATCTTTCAATATTGGCATCATGAATATATTCAGAGAATTCTCTTCTATTACTCTTATATTATCTGACTCTTCTAATATTTTGTTGTTGTGTTTTCAAACTAATTTCCAATTTCTCTGTACACATCTAAATGTTTGTTCTAGTTGGCTCAGAGTGTAGCTCAGTGACAGAGCATCTCCTTAGCATGCGCAAATTCCCTGGGTTTGACCCCTAACACCATGCACAAACAAGTCTGAATTCTTATTCTTTACTTTAAAAGTTATAAGTGGATACATTCCGATAAGAAAATACCACTATATTCATGATGGATTAATTCAGAATGTTGTATAAAAATGCCAATTATTTTTTCTTATGTAAATATAAAATTTTATAGTAATCTATTGAGAGATATACCAAAAATTTTAGTTTTCTGCAAAGGAAGAATTTAATTTAGCATCTCATTAATATTGGTCCCAATCAGAAAGTTCAAATGTCCCTGGGTCAAATGGCCTACCTCCTTTTTTCTTTCTTACATGTTGAAATGTTTTAGTGGGAATGTACTTTTTTTGCTGTAAACTGTAGAATATGTTTCCTGTGAGCAGTGTGGTAATTGAGGTTCTCCCTGTGACACTATGAGCTCCCCTGGAAGAAAAATAACGTTTCACCCATCTTCTCAATCCAGAGCCTAGCACTGTGTCCTGCACACTTCAGGTGCATTCTCTGTGATGTGCTGAATCAATAGCCCAGTGATGACACATGGGAGTGAATAAGCATGATTAGGTAGACACATACAGCATGGGTGAAAACAAGCACTCATGAAGACAGTGATTCTGTCCATATTTTAGACTATTCTCACAACATTACTGCATGAGAAAATAATAGGATATTTGAACATGCTTGCTTAGAGAAGCTTAATATTAAAAATCCTTTGGGCTTCAGTGACCCATTCATGAAGAACAATCTAAAAGCCAGAGTGATATGTTGGGAAGTTAATCGTCTAAAAAAAGTAAGTATCTGACTTGAATAATTTTTCATATACTATCTGATATTGTTAGTTTCATATAGGTATTATTCCTTCAACTAGATTGTAAATTTGTTGGGAATATGTGGGTTCTAAGTAGCTTTCATTCCTCATGCATGGTAAAGGGTCAATAACATTTACTTACTGTTGGGTTCATGGCTCACCTAGTAGTGTTGTATAAGACCTTCTGCACATGTCCCTAAACATAAAATTGAGAGAATAATACATTTTCTGTGCTACTTACAAAAAGTTTATATTCATTTTTTAAGTTTTATAAGAAGGATTTTGTACTGATAGAAAGTAAAATAAGAATGTGAATTTTAG